>BQKZ01000405.1:0-32645 GCA_036244855.1 Temnopleurus reevesii
TTTAAAAAGACCAGAGGGTGATTCATCCCACGACATGTCAGGCGTCTTTTCTTTAAAGTATTTAGCCACTTTTGACATCAAATTTGTCATGCCCGACCCCTGTTCTGATAAGTTTAAAATCAATTCATATGAATACTTTCATTGTAAGTGTTTTGGGCCATGTTGGAAAAAGCACAGTATAGGAATTATTATTCATTATTATTACTTTCATTATTATCATGCAGATGGATGACAATTTGAGGTAATCACTCAATGTAAATATGACTGTGATGTAAATAACTCATGCAAGTACTTGATGTAAAAATGTATAGTTACTTGATGTATACAATTCATGAAAATACGTGACTTGAAGAATTGATGTAAATACTGTTTGCAGTTTGTTGTGTGCAAGTGCGTGTATTTGTGTTATATGTAATGGGATGCATATGAAATTGCATATTGATTCACTCTTTTAAAAATGTTCATATACATGATGTTGAGCCCAACCTCATCTGCCTCTATGCTTTCAAGATCATTGCAGAGTAACATGTATTAAAAACAAATTTTATTGAAGATTCCATCTATACTTTCGATTTTGCAAAATGATGTTTAAATGGGAATTGAATCGAGACGTTGATGCTCTCAATGGATGGAGAAAAATACAATGATCAAACTGAAAATTTGAGCGTAATCCGACAATCCATTCAAAAGTCATGAATTTTCAAAATTTTGATTTATATCCCTCATGGTCTCGTTAAATTGGCAAACTACATACAAAAAATGTCTGCCAACATGGAGAACTCTCCTTTCACTTTGTACACAGAATTTCAAAATTTCTTCTCTTTGTAGAAAAGTAGACAAAATTAGACAAAAGTATAATATGGACGTATTGATCTCCATGCATCTTGTTGTCTACTTTTCTTTAAAAGGAACACAATATAAAATTCTGTGTATAAAGTGAATGGAGATTTCTCCACGGTTTGCAGCCCGGCATTTTGTGCCTGTAGGCTGCTAATTAAGGAGCCCGTGAGGGGGTAAATCAAAACCGTGAAAATTCATAGCTTTTGAATGGATAGTCAGATTTTGCTCAAATTTTCAGAGTTTACTCATTGTCTTTTTATCAATCCACTACGAGCACATCAATGTCTGAGGGAAACTCCCCTTTAAAAAGACCAGAGGGTGATTCATCCCACGACATGTCAGGCGTCTTTTCTTTAAAGTATTTAGCCACTTTTGACATCAAATTTGTCATGCCCGACCCCTGTTCTGATAAGTTTAAAATCAATTCATATGAATACTTTCATTGTAAGTGTTTTGGGCCATGTTGGAAAAAGCACAGTATAGGAATTATTATTCATTATTATTACTTTCATTATTATCATGCAGATGGATGACAATTTGAGGTAATCACTCAATGTAAATATGACTGTGATGTAAATAACTCATGCAAGTACTTGATGTAAAAATTTATAGTTACCTGATGTATACAATTCATGAAAATACGTGATTTGAAGAATTGATGTAAATACTGTTTACAGTTTGTTGTGTGCAAGTGCCTGTATTTGTGTTATATGTAATGGGTTTCATATGAAATTGTATATTGATTCACTCTTTGAAAAATGTTCATATATATGATGTTGAGCCCAACCTTCATCTGCCTCTATGCTTTCAAGATCATTGCAGAGTAACATGTATTAAAAACACACTTTATTGAAGATTCCATCTATACTTTCGATTTGGCAAAATGATGTTTAAAAGAAGAGTCTACCCAAAAATAATAATTTTTTAACAGAAACAGAAAAAAATGGTAAGTAAAACAAAAAAAGTTTGAAGAAAATCGGACAAGTACTAAAAAGGTTATGAATTTTTAAAGATTTGAAAAAATTGGAAAATCAGTGGAAATTTCCAGAGATGTTGCCAATTTGATGACATCATGGGTGCACAACTAACCAGAGTTTTCATTATATATATATGGTGCAAAATTCATCATTTTTACAGAAAGTTGCAAAGTTTGCATGAATGTACATGCAAATGGTGGATCTATATATCTATCATAACGATATCCTACGCTTAAAGTTGTGATCAAATAATATTTTGGGGGGGAAAAAGTAACATTTTATGACATCAATATAAATGTAATAATTGGTCAGTTGTGCACCTATGACGTCATCAGTTGCCAATTTGTCTAAATATATGAACATTCATAACCTTCTTATTAGTTGTCCAATTTTTCTCAAACTTTTTTTGCTCTGGTCATCTAATTTTTCTGCTCCTGTTGAAGAAATATTATTTTTGGGTAGACTCTCCTTTTAATCTCTCTAATTTCGACATGATTCTTTACAGAGTGAAGAGTATTTAAATGGGCTCAGTTTATATATTATAAAAAAAAACTTACAATAAACTGAATACATAAAAGATACAATTAACATTACAATGAATATTAATCGTAAGTCTACGGCAAAACACGTCTCGTAGAGATACGATCAATTTTCAATCAATCATATATCTTTTATGTTATAGGCCCCTGTTCTGATAAGTTTAAAATCAATTTATGAATACTTTCATTGTAAGTGTTTTGGGCCATGTTGGAAAAAGCACAGTATAAGAATTATTATTATTATTCATTATTATTACTTTCATTATTATCATGCAGATGGATGACAATTTGAGGTAATCACTCAATGTAAATATGACTGTGATGTAAATAATTCATGCAAGTACTTGATGTAAAAATTTATAGTTACTTGATGTATACAATTTATGAAAATACGTGATTTGAAGAATTGATGTAAATACTGTTTACAGTTTGTTGTGTGCAAGTGCCTGTATTTGTGTTATATGTAATGCGTTTCATATGAAATTGTATATTGATTCACTCTTTGAAAACTGTTCATATATATGATGTTGAGCCCAACCTTCATCTGCCTCTATGCTGTCAAGATCATTGCAAAGTAACTTGAATTAAAACAAATTTTATTGAAGATTCCATCTACACTTTCGATTTTGCAAAATGATGTTTAAATGGGAATTGAATCGAGACGTTGATGCTCTCAATGGATGGAGAAAAATACAAAATTCAAAAGTCATGAATTTTCAAAATTTTGATCTATATCCCTCATGGTCTCCTTAAATTGGCAAACCACATACAAAGAATGTCTGCCAACATGGAGAACTCTCCTTTCACCTTGTACACATGTCAGAATTTCAAAATTTCTTCTCTTTGTAGAAAAGTAGACACAATTAGACAAAAGTATAATATGGACGTATTGATTCTCCATGCATCTGGTTGTCTACTTTTCTTTAAAAGGAACACAATATAAAATTCTGTGTATAAAGTGAATGGAGAGTTCTCCACGGTTTGCAGCCATTTTGTGCCTGTAGGCTGCTAATTAAGGAGCCCATGAGGGGATAAATCAAAACCTTGAAAATTCATAACTTTTGAATGGATTGTCAGATTTTGCTCAAATTTTCAGAGTTTACTCATTGTCTTTTTATCAATCCACTACAAGCACATCAATGTCTGAGGGAAACTCCCCTTTAAAAAGACCAGAGGGTGATTCATCCCACGACATGTCAGGCGTCTTTTCTTTAAAGTATTTAGCCGGCACTTTTGACATCAAATTTGTCATGCCCGGCCTCTGTTCTGATAAGTTTAAAATCAATTTATATGAATACTTTCATTGTAAGTGTTTTGGGCCATGTTGGAAAAAGCACAGTGTAAGAGTTATTATTATTATTCATTATTATTACTTTCATTATTATCATGCAGATGGATGACAATTTGAGGTAATCACTCAATGTAAATATGACTGTGCTGTAAATAACTCATGCAAGTACTTGATGTAAAAATTTATAGTTACCTGATGTATACAATTCATGAAAATACGCGATTTGAAGAATTGATGTAAATACTGTTTACAGTTTGTTGTGTGCAAGTGCCTGTATTTGTGTTATATGTAATGGGTTTCATATGAAATTGTATATTGATTCACTCTTTGAAAAATGTTCATATATATGATGTTGAGCCCAACCTTCATCTGCCTCTATGCTTTCAAGATCATTGCAGAGTAACATGTATTAAAAACACACTTTATTGAAGATTCCATCTATACTTTCGATTTGGCAAAATGATGTTTAAAAGAAGAGTCTACCCAAAAATAATAATTTTTTAACAGAAACAGAAAAAAATGGTAAGTAAAACAAAAAAAGTTTGAAGAAAATCGGACAAGTTTTGAGGAAATCATATTTTTTGGGGAAAAAATAACATTTTATGACATTGATATGAATGTAATAAATGGTTAGTTGTGTACCTATGACGTCATCAGTTGCCAATTTGTCTAAATATATAAACATTCATAACTTTCTTATTAGTTGTCCAATTTTTCTAAAACTTTTTTGTTCCTGCTCCTGTTCAAGAAATATTATTTTTGGGTAGACTCTCCTTTTAAAGGGGAATTTCACCCAGACGTTGATGCTAGGTATGTCAATGGATAGAAAAAATTGCAATGATCAAACCGAAAATTTGAGCATAATCTGAAAATCCATTAAAAAGTTATGAGTTTTTAAAATTTACATCCTTCATGGTCTCCTTAAATTGGCAAACCACATACAAAAAATGGCTGCCAACATGGAGAACTCTCCTTTCACTTTGTACACAGAATTTCAAAATTTCTTCTCTTTGTAGATAAGTAGACAAAATTAGACAAAAGTATAATATGGACGGATTGATTCTGCATGCATCTTGTTGATTCCTTGTCTACTTTTCTTTAAAAGGAACAAAATATAAAATTCTATGTATAAAGTGAATGGAGAGTTTTCCATGTTGGCAGCCATTTTGTGCCTGTAGGCTGCTAATTAAGGAGCCCGTGAGGGGGTAAATCAAAACTTTGAAAATTCATAACTTTTGAATGGATTGTCAGATTTTGGTCAAATTTTCGAGAGTTTTATCATTGTATTTTTATCAATCCACTACAAGCACATCAATGTCTGAGGGAAACTCCCCTTTAAAAAGGCGAGGGGGCGAATCATCCCGCAACGTTTCAAGACTTTTTTCTTTAATGTATTCAGCAACTGTTGACATCAAATTTGTCATGCCCGGGCATTCATTTTGGAAGACATGCCCACTACAACAAATTTTGTCAAGCTCAAAATAACAATTTTGTATACAAAGTCGATGTAAATAGTAAATTGTGTTTTCAGTATATATCTAAAATATGTATTGAGATGCTCACTTTTATCAGATGAAATCGTTTAAATTTTGGTTCTCAATGGATTAGCAATAAATTTCATGCAGAAAAACATCAATCAAAAGCAAAAAAAATCGCCCAGACACAATTTTTTTCAAGTAGAATTGTAAGTTATGTTATTATAGACATTCGCACACCAAAAAATAGCTTTATGACTTTTAATTTGTGTTTGAATAAAATTTGTCCAGCCAAATTTAAATGCATCAAAACCATCATTTTATGGAAAAAGTCAATGTAAATTGTGTTCTGAGTCTTAATTCATGAATTCAAAAGATATATTTTATGACAATGTTGCTGACAATTTCCATCGGAAAATAGAAAAATACATCAGAAATTCACAAAACCAATAAAATACATAGGGAATTAGATAGCACTTTCTTTTAATCATCTGTTTGCAACATTACTAAGAGTATCTAGACCGACAATAAGCATGTTTTCAAGCCTGATTAACAAGTCCATTCATGGTTTCAAAGAGTGGTGAAGAATAATTGAAGAGAGTTGATCAGTTGTCTATTCATATATATATTATAATTTACACATAATTATGCATGATTAATGCTTAATTACCATAATGAGTAGATTGAAAAAAATAAATAACCATGCAGTCTAGCGGTTGAAATCACATATGTCCATGCAAAAGTTTGGCACGATCGTCAGCCAAGATCAGAAGGGAAGGTCATAATCTAAATATCAGTTCACAAAAAATCAGAATTAACCCTTTCAGGATGATGGAACACGTTTTGTGTTTTGGTCCAACAACTTTTGATGCAGTGCTCTAAAAATATACCTGATGTATGAGCAGAAAGAGAACAAAAATATACACTAGTTCTGATCATTTTTATTCTATTACCATTTGTCACTGGATGCAGAGAATTTTCTTAATGAAAATAATCATTGTCATAAATCCTTAAATTGACAATGCAGAAATTATTAAAAATCAGCATTTTACATGCAAATTGGCAACTGTTAACTTTTTAACACGCATTTTGACAAAGACGTTTCCATATGGTAACATAATTTTTAATTGAAACATGCTGAAAAGAGAATTTTAGTGTTGCCAATTTAGGAAAGGAATAGAGATTGAATGTGTTGTAAAATACTTCCTGTCCTGAATGGGCTAAGTAAGGAATAATAATTGAGGGAATACAAATTGAAAAAATGGCACTGAAATAAATAGAATATTAATAGTAAAATGTATTGTATCTGTCTCATCAGGCAAATTTCATAAGCTTTTGACATTTAGAAGAAATATAAATCTGAAATAATGCATAAAAACAAACCTGCCTGACTTTACAGATACTGATTTTGAATAGTTTATACTGTAGTATAGTAATTGTGCTGTATAAATCCCTGTACATTATTTTGCTTTCACAATTGTATGCCAGTCTATAATAAAGAGTTTCCAAACAAGAAATGTGTGAATATTACTGTTGCTTTGTTCATTTTGTTCTGGATAAATTACAAAGATTTCGATTAATACCTGTAATCAATATCAATAAGAGAAGATCAAGATTTGTGGTAGGCAGGTTTGCATGGATCCTTGCAGAGTTATTGACTAAAGGATCCTTTAATTGATTTTTCCAAAATGTATTGTTCTTAAATGGATTGGATCATCCAATTTCACCTTTAAAGTGAAATACAGTCAAACCTCGTTATAACGAGGTCATTGGGACCAGAGGAACTACCTCTTTATATTGAAACCTTGTTATATCAGGGTCAAAATACAATAAAACACAAAGAGATGGGACCAGGAAAATTACCTTGTTATAACGAGAACTCGTTATATCAGTGCTCTTTATAACGAGGTTTGACTGTACTACTTTTGCATGCTAATATCTGACATTCAAAAGATTCTGTCTCATGATAAAGATTATCAATGATTATAAGTCATCACCCAACTATTAAGCTTGAAGATTGGAAGTAATCGATAGTAATTCTAACAACAATAAAATAAGAAGTCCCAAGTGAGGTACAGCCTGATATGGTCTGATTTCGAGTTGATCATTAGGCTTTGTGTAGTCTGCATGCACAGACCATTGGATTTTTGGTATTTCAATTGTGCAGTACATAACATAGAGGGTTTTTTTTTTTATCAGAGATTGCATCACTTTATGTTGCTAAGCTCCCTCAGACTTTCATAATACAGTCTAACCTCGTTATAACGAGGTTGTTGAGACCAACAACTTTGAAACTTTGTTATATCAGGGTCAAAATACAATAAAATACAAAGAGTTGGGACCAGGAAAATTACCTTGTTATAACGAGAGCTTGTTATATAAGTGCTTTTTATAACAAGGTTTGACTATATAGTGAAATGGTCTCTCACTGCAGAGTTTGGATTATTCATTATGCAAAATTGTGGAAAAAGGAAGCACATTGTCTGCCTTTGTGGTGACACGGCATATGCTCCTGCGACAAGTGCTCCGAAGACATCTGCTCCGAAAAATGTGACAAATACTCCGCGACATTTGCTCCGGGACAAATGCTCCTGCGTCATTTGCTCCGGCGACAAATGCTCCGGCGACATTTGCTCCCTCGACATTTGCTCCCTCGACATTTGCTCCCCCGACATTTGCTCCCCCCGACATTTACTCCTGCAACATTTGCTCCCCTTGCATTTACTCCAGCGACATTTGCTCCGGCGATAAATGCTCTGGCGATAAACGATACAAACAAAATTTAGCCTAAAACATCGCCATGTTTTCTTTCAAGATCATTTATGATAATGCTTTGAAAAAACAATCTTGTCATATGCATGTCACCTTAGTGTCTCCGTAAAAGTTTGAAATGCCAATAAAATGTTTTCCCCAAGGGTGCCCAAGTAGCACCCGCCGGATTTGAGTTTATTACCCCCTAGACCATCGTATTCAACAAAAGAAACAACAACATTATCATGGTATGACAAGCTTTGGATAAAAATCCGGTCAATTCTCTTAGGCTTATTATGTATAAGCAATAAATGGAACCTACAAAAATCAAAAGAAATCCAACTTTTGGTTAAGAACTGTCTTCTTATATGAATAGCGGTGTCGTGAGGGATATACAGCAGAATTCCAAACTCCCAGGATTTGAGGTGACATTATGATCTGTGATAGTCTTTGTACCAGACACATTTACTCCTCCAAGTCAGCTAATGTGTAGATCAGAGACAAGATTTATCATAATTCTTACAATCCATATGTCATACGGAAGCCAATCAGTAAAGAATTCATTACAAGTTGATTTACAACAAGGCACTGAGCACAATTTATGTAATTTTTTTATGGATATTGTGGTGTACTGCCTGCAATATCTTGTGGCTGTAATGCTCATCAGATATAACCTCTTGCATAATCAGCTGTTTTGCTAGTACATAACACTATACTTCATCAACAGAGGTACTTGTAAATGATTTGGCTATCTTTGAGTACTTGGCAAAAACATTTGTGAATTCATTGTCTTCCTTGGATGTCTTAAAATCACGAATTGGAGATGTCCCTCTTCCTCCTTAACTCACCTGAGAAGACTGTAAATAGTATTCAACCAGGTTCTTAGTTCAAAGCATGTTTTGTTAGGACGAATTATGACCAACTGATGTGCGACAATACTCCTTGGAGGTCTCATGCACACTACAGGAAGAAGAACATCCATGAAGCCCGAGCTAATGATGATGCTTCCTTCTCCCAAAACGATCGTACGGACCTCGTCAGGCTAAAGTGTACAATGTAGATGAGAGTGTGTACTTGTACTTTCACTTGTAGATTTCCTTCCTCCGGTATGCGGAGATCGGCAGTAAATCACAGTTGTGTCGAATCAGTGGTTATGAGGTCGCATCCAGTACATGAAGAGGAAGAGGCTTCCATCATAAGAGTTTATCTTCATCCTGGTGCAGCAGCAGCATCATCTTTTACTCTTCTTGGAGTCTCCTGATCCAAAGGCTACTCCAAACTCATTCTTCCCATAGGGGGCAGGCCTGTGAAGGAGATAGGGAAGAGAATAGAAAATAGAAACCGTATTCTGCATTGTACGATGTGATGCACTTCAAATCCCATGAAAAAAACAGGATATAGATATAATTAATGATCCATTTTTCAAAACTTTTCAACACTTTTCAAAACTTGTCCAATCAATGCTGGATAAAAACTTAAAATTTTTCCTCAACTCAACTTTTGGCCAAGAGAGAATTTCTGTTGACAACCCTCAACAGAGTTCAATTTGATTCATAAAAAATGAATTCAACTTCAACTTGACAGGATAGTTAGATGTCATCAAATCAACAGATACATTCTTTTAGGAAAGTAATTAAGGAATTTATTTATTTATTTATTAAAACATATTTAAACAGGATAATAAGATCAATTATATACGAAGTAAAAATTGGTTTTCATCTTGGTCCTGGAACAAAACAAATGCAAATAGTAAATAATCATTAAACTAGAGTTAAACTAAAATTGTACAGTAAAATAGTCATTGATAATTAGGAAGTAAGAATACTAAATTCACATTACTGATACATATATGGATTAAAAAGCAAAATGTATTAATGGTCATGTGCCAGAGGTACATTTTTGGGGAAATTCCAAAAACCTTTTTGGGGAAATTCCATAAACTGATCAACCTATTTGTACATCTGACCCAAGTTTCCTGTTATTTTACTGCATTTGATGAACTACTTGTCTTGGGCCATAATCTTTCAAGCAAATTTCAACCTGATCTACAAATCGGGTATGAATGATGAAAAGCTATTTCAGGGACGTCCCATACATGTATGTAAAGGGTAGGATGTACTTAATTTAGAGAATTGCCCATCGGAGACAAAAATGTTTAATCTACTTATTAACAAGAAGCTTGTATTATCAAGACATGCCTTGGTAAAACTAATTATACCAGTAACTACTGAATTCTGTAATTCTCATAGACTTTGTGCAGGGACTACTCAGTTCAAGTAGTCAATGGGTTATACAAATTTCTGAATTGACTAAAAAAAAGTGCATGGCAATGCAACCAGAACAATTCCCAGCAATTCATATTAATCTGCAAATAAACCTAATAAGTATCCTTTTTTATTTTTTTTTTTTAGTTTTTATAGTGCAAGCCTACTAGGGTAACATAGGAGGGACCTAAATTACAAGCTTTGCTTCACTTGGTTGCCTCATCTTTCTTCTAATCTCCTGTCAATTATACTAGTTATACAGCTGTGTATTGTCAATCACTGTACAATGTTCATTGCTATTCACTGTACAATGTATGTATTGAAGAAAGATGAATAAATAAATGAATAAATAAATACCTGTGTTCTGGTCTTGTTGTAGATTTCCTCTTATTACGATGGTGAGGGAAGGTTGGCATCAATGCTTTATCACATGCTGTATAAAATAAAGGAAAATCACTCTGATATCAAACTACATTGTATGAAGAGGATTTTGGACGGCTACAGCCAACTCTGCCCAAATCAAGGAATAAAACATATAAAACATCTGTCCTTCACATCTTCTATTTTGAAATTTTTTTAGTTTAACACTTTTGTGGTCCCAAGGGATTCCAATTAGGCAGAGGAACCTGTATATTAATGTTCCAGTTATTCACGATACATAATAAATAAATGCAGAAATAATCAGCAAAGAATTTGATGTATGTCTGATAGAAAGTGCGCCAGAGATATAGGCGCAATGCCGTTTTTAATAATATCATTCAGATTATCCCACATTTCAGTCTTTCAAATGATTTTGGGTTACAGTAAGGGTGTGAATGTAATCATGGTTGAATCAGACAGCATACACCACAAACACGATACCTATTAGATTGAGATTTAGTGATGAACACAATAACATATTTGCATGTACTTTTTATATGGTAACTTTGATTAAGATTTCTAAAACACAAAGCTGGAAAAGACTTACGTAATGGTTGTTCCTTGAAATAAGAACTCTGCAAGCTTTCTTCTGCTGTTGCTCTGCAAATAAATGTGAGAAAATGACTATTGATACAAGGCACTGTATATTGTTAATATCATATGTACCAAACATAATTAGAGAACATGGGACAAAAGTGCAAAGAAAAAGAGCCACCAATACTAGAGACCTTATTTAATGAGAAAACGAATTGAGAAGATTTAGACTTCCCCTTCCGACCGTCACCCATAGTTGCCCCTGATGCGCACTTGAAAATATATATTATATACATGAAGAAGAATTTTAGAATAATTAGACCCCTATCCTCCGACCAATCGTATCAATGTACATAAAGAGAAATTAGAGCAATCATAGATCGTAGGCCCCCTCCTCATTCCATTCTCACTTCCTACCTGTCCCTTTCACTAAAATGTTAAATGTGGATAAAACGCTATTTTTAAGGACACCCCTTCCCCCAAGGCCTCATCCCATATTCTATCAACTGCCCCCTATTTACCCCTCTTTTTTAGAATGTGAAGCAGACATATTGTGAACCCCACTCCTTATTCCACTTCCATTCCCTAACTATTCTGATTCTCTGGAATGAAGAAGAATTTGAGAAGACATCTAGACCCCTAACTACCCCACCCCCTGTCCTATTGCCTATAGTATGCACATTTTCTTCAGATTGTACATGAAGAGGAACTTTAGAAGGTTCTCCTAAATCCCCCTCCTCCATCCCAAGTAGCACACTGGATGGTACAAGATACGGACCCCTCCTTCACTCTGTGGGGATGTCCAAAATCAACTGCAAATCAACTGCAACTTTGCGGGCGTTTACGGGCATTTAAAGAAGAATGAATCCTAGAGGATAATATACACCTATAAGAAAGGAATCATATACCACTACTAATCAGACTGGATCAAGCTCTAAAATAAATTCAGAAAAGTGTAAATTTCCCGATATTTTAAAACAGGTCTTCGTCTGCTATCACATTACAAGGGGGCTGCCATTTTGTTCTGAACAGATATTTCGACGTGATCCATTGATATCATTTTTTATATGGCAAGGAAAATATTCATTAAACTGTAAGACATTTCAATCTTTGGCAAATAAAATACGTTATGTTGGAAAAAATGCGTGATAGGTGGCCAATATTTTAGTACGATTTATTAAAAACAATTTAGTCTTCAAATCATCTGTTTATACTAAAGAAATGTGCTTTTAGTGGACTTGCCTGGCATAACAGCATTTCCTTTATTTAGCATGCCTTCTAGGTATTGTATTCTATTGTTTAAATACAGGTGAAAACGTAGCGTTTTGCCAAAGACCCTATATAAATGCGAATGCATGACCTTAAAAGGCCACCCTGTACCGCAGATTTTTGTTTTTGTTCTGGTCTTCATCTGCTGGTATAACGCTATAGAAAGTGATATACAATGGTTTAAATAGCCAACCGATAATACAGATTCCTTTCTTTCATTTGTTTTGTTACAAGGAAACTTGGACTCTACTCCGCAAAAACGTCATTACTCCGCAAAAACGTCACGCCCATGCCAATAAAACACGATTCTAATGAACAAAACTTTCTTTTTAAAAATAAATCCAGACCAGTTTTAAGATATTGAAATATATGACCATATGTAAGGTATATTTTTATTCAAATTCTAAGCTTATATTTCGATCAAAGACGTTCTACTCGGGGATAACAAAATACTTTCTCGTACCAAATAACAAAATGGTAGCCCCCAGGGTATTGCTAGCAGACGAAATCTTGGCTCAGAAACTGAAAATTTATCTCCTTATGCTGTTTTTTCTTGTACAATAAAATATTCCATTAAATCGGTACATATTATACCTACTGAAATAAGTAAATATACTTTTTGGGTTTCAGTCCCCTTTAACAAGACACGCATGAAACAATGATTTTGATTGGCGCGTTCAATTGTGATCAATTGTAACTTTTGAACAGCATCCCCCCTTGTCAAGCAATTCCTAGAAAATGTCTGTACCTTTTCTTTGGATTGTACATGAAGAGAAAGTTGAGAAGACGCAGACCAGACTGTGATAGCCACTGGAACTTTGCCTTCAAGTTGTTGTAAGGTTGCTTCTTCAAGGTGAAGTTCTGGACCATAGGGAGATCAGAGAAGCCCTGATGGGAGAGAAAACAACAGTAACAAATATGGACAATAAAAATTTGTCATCGGATTGCGTATTCGTCTTTTATTTTACGACCTTAGAAATCATCATGTTATTTTAAACATTTGTGACCCGCCATATCAAAATGAGACACTAGTCGCGATTTGTCGAAATTGAGTTAATCATACAGTCATTTTCTCCATACCCCATGCTTTATTTTGATGTAAGATATAACACGTATAGTCAACCCAATCGGCAGTTATGGCTGTTTTAATGAGAACAAGTATGATGTTTTCAGAAATAATTTTATCGAGAAAATCAAGTGTTTGTTTGAAGCTTCTTTTCCTTTTTTCAAAGACGTATAGCTTGCGATCGACCGGGACAAACCTTGGCAACGGAAGTTCAGTCAGGCATAACGCGGGCGCTTCCCATTGGTCAAAGCGATATAGCGAGGAAGATCGAATCATCCAATCTGTTCACGAAATTTGCAATTCTGATGAATAATTCATTAATTTGGAAGTAGCCTACCCTCGCGAGATTTGTGATAAACGAGACTCGTAGAAAACAGGAAAAACGACTAAGTCTGACAAAGTTTATGCACTCGTTTAACCAAGATAAGAGAAAGTGTTTCTAACGAGATTTACGTAAATACTCAGAAAATATACTTCCCTAGCTTTTCTCCGTTCATCTGACGAGTTTTATGTCATGCTATGAAACTTCAGCTATACTATCTAATATTTTTCCACGTTATGCCCCAAATACCAAGTACGATTATTTTGTTAACGAAAAATGTGCATGGTAATTGTTGGAGTTCCTATTTATGAAAACATAATCACCCGAGTCGAACTATATAGGGAGATAGACTACGCTATGCTAATTTCATATTTTATCATTTTTTGGGATCATCTTTTGGGATAATGTCTTTGAAATAATATCGAAACTAACAAATTATTATCTCTCAATCTATTACTCAGTATTTCGTTTGTTTATTATTCTTGTTGCACAATCACCCTTTATCATCTTTTCATATCGTTATCATAATTCTTGTTAGAAGCATTATGATTTTTATTCGGACATGTAATATCACTGTATTCGTTATTATTAATATTATGACCCAAACCCATTCAATCGCTAATGAAAATGGTAATTAGGGATATGAGCATATCATTCAGGACCGTAATTATTAATGTCTATTGTGTGAGAGAGAGAGAGAGAGTGTGTGTGTGTGTGTGTGTGTGTGTGTGTGTGTGTGTGTGTGTGTGTGTGTGAAGGATCAATCACGGGGGTATAGGATTGAAGAACTCTATTAGCAAGCAAAAGAAAAAACATGTAACAAAATTAATAAACGACGAAAAAACGTTACGTCAAATGAAGATTTTTTTTTAGAGGTACTTTTTATTTTTTTCCTGATACATCTGTTTTTTCATAGTTGTATTTTTCTCAAGATGCAATTCCCTTTTTCTTCTGAAGTGGACCTTACTGGATCAGATTTGTGTGTTTCCAATTTGTTTTTGTTTCTATTATTTTTTTTTGGTTCAAGAGGTTGATCCATTATTGAGGGTGTCCCCTCCTCTCTCCAACCCTGCTACGGGTTGGCGATGCATATTAATGCACCCCTCTTCAGCAGCGGAATGTTATAAATCACCGCAAATAAAGTTGGTGCAAGCTGCATAGCCAAATTGGAAAGCATTGATGTATTCAAGGCTGAATGTGATACTCACAATCTTGTAATGAATCCGACTAGCGCAAAAGATCGTTACTTGTATTATTAAGTTTATTTCCTTTCATTTACTTCTCAATAGCAACATTTAAAAGAAAAGCCGAACAATGAACGCATGAGCGCGCATCGAGAAGGCGAAGGATTATAGCTGCAGTCATTTAAAGCAAACAATAACATGAAAAGATCCGGGTCTGACATAAAGAATAAAAGTGCTTTAATTATGTATCGATCCCGGAACCCTCCCGATGAATGAACACAGCTTTTATATAACAATTTTCTCTGGTACTTGCTTGTTATGTAGTATTCAAGCATGCATTTGAACGAAGGGGATGGGGCAAAATGTACAGAACTTTTTTTTTTATCAAGCAACAACTACCTCAAAAACCTTATGAATTTAATTTTGCTTACGAAATAACAACCAAGAAAACCCCTAATTATTGTCCCTGCTTTTACCTTATTTTCTTTTTCTTTCTAATTTTTTTGTATATTGTATATTTTGTATATCTATGCATTTTATACCTGACTGTTCAACAGAAGCATTGCCTAGAATGCTAACATCCTAACACTCTATCATCCACATGATAACCGTATATGAGACGAATTTAAAAAATATGTCCCTAATATTACCATGGATATTTGCTGCCCCCGCCGCAAACACAGAATGTGTCTAATGAGCGCTACATTTTTAAAAATTAATATTTATATGTATTTATTATCACTGTATCCCACAAAAAAAAAGAAATGAATAAATAGAAATAGAAAAAAGCACTGCTCATGCATTAAAATGATGCATTGAGGATTAAATATAAAGCACTGGATCTTTGCTCCACACCTTTTTATTCCATGTGATTAGGAAATAAAGAAACATGGATCTTCAAGATTTCATTGTAATTTTAAGGTCAAAATAACACAATTAAATTGATTAATGTTTTATTCGATATTTTATATGAGATATTCTTCAGTCTACATTAAACTTCCCCTCTTTTCTTGCGCCTTGAAACTTCTGTATAAAGTACATAATAAATTATTTTGTTCTGAAATTATTATTGTTATAAATCCACCTACTCAGTAAAGTGAAAGATATAGAAAATAATTGCTCTCATTATTTTCATTAAATGCGCTTGAAATGCTTTTCCATATAGTAATTTTTTTCTGTGTAGGCAATTGCAAATGTTTCTTCATGAGTTGTTGGCTGCGCCATTTAAAAAACCGGACATGCGCAAGTGATCGTAGAGTGCATCGTTTGATATGTTCATTTTTCCCCTTTTATGAATTCTAAATATTCATCTCAAAGAAGCACAATAAATCAATAGGCTTGGCTTTGCATGCAGCGCAGATCAATTTACACGCCATACAAAAGATAATAGTCTTTACGGGCGCAAAAGAACTAAGTGATTAGCATTCATTAAACGCCAAGTACAAAACTGCCAGCAAAAGGAAAATAAATATAATAAAACTTTCTGAAAAAAAAAGTTCCGGGAGATTTCTTTCTTGTATAAGAACTAAAACGAAAGTCACGCTAGATCGCGAGTCCTTTGCGATCGCGTGAGCTCAAGCTGGAACCCAAACAGATCGTTAAAACATGAATATTCATGAGCAATCGTTCCCTAATCCGGCGGCCAATGAGCTTCGCGTGGTCGTTAAGGGGCGGAGCGAATGCCGATGACCTCCAAACGCGGCAAAATCAAATCCATCAAATCTGAAGGCACTGAAAAAAATGCCATTAAAAAAACGAATTTTAACACGCTTTCCGTTGGAATTTTGATTTGAAATTTGGACACATGATAGATGAATAGTGTATGGACATAACATGATAAAAATTTATAATTTGATGTTTTTCGACCTTCATGACTAAAACCTCAATTTACTCGGTTCGATGACTTGCGACTTGCGTCTCATTTTGATCTGGCGAGTAACATTTCATAATAACAACCCGAACGTAACCATAGCCTATTGATATCATGCTTTCCCTCATGAGAATATAATTGGTTCAGTCGTTTGGTCATTCATATTCTAATTTCTTTCCTCATGCATATTCCAGAAGGTTAGCCTCTCCAATATCAATATCTCTAATGATATCCGAACAATAATCATGAAATGTGTTTAACCGCTATCCAAGCAACCAGTAATATTAGTATTTCTATATCTCTATTTATCCTTCTTTCTAAGCGCTTAGGGACTTTCCATGTGCGAGTGATAATAATAATAATAATAATAATAGATGCAATTTATATAGCGCACGTATCCATTCTGCTGAGTGCTCAAGGCGCTTTACATTATTATTACCCTGGCTTTAGCCCGGCAGCCATTCACGGCGCACTTGGCATTTCAAAGAATAAATATTCCTGCCAGGTACCCATTCACCTCACCTGGGTTGAGTGCAGCACAATGTGGATGAATTTCTTGCTGAAGGAAATTGACGCCCTGGGTAGGATTCGAACCTACGACCCTCTAGTTGAAAGGCGAGAGTCGCGACCACTACACCACGGCGCCTCCACATAAAGGATAAACGCTATATAAAAAACGTTCATTATTATTATTATTATTATTATTATTATTATTATTATTATTATTATTATTATTATTAATATTGATAATTACTACAGCCTAATTTCTTGTGTTGTCTATTATTGACTATTACTGGAATAGTTACAATCATTTTCAAATCACACAATCATTCATGGGAATATATCTTTCATTAAAATAAGTTCTGTAATAATCCTATGACAATAGCATAATTTGGGATAAACTTTCAGGCCCGTATTCTGATGTTAGGTTTAACTTAAACTAGAGTTTAAATCTGTGGTTTAAGTATGAGAAGACAAACGAGGCTTGAATCTATCACAGTCGGTTTTTAATTTACCAGCACATTTGGCACTCATAGTATTTAAAACTGTCTTGGAATAGAAACTTGAATAGTTTTCTACATTATTAGAGCATTGGAAAAGAGAGCAGTGAGCATAAGAATTAAACAGTTTAAATAAAGTTTGGGCACTTTGGGCTACCCATACTTTAACCACAGATTTAGACTCGAGTTCAAATTAAACTTGATATCAGAATACGGGCATCAAGATTTAATGATAAAAACTCTAGGAAGGAAGAAGGATGAGTAACTCACTGGCCATATGCTATCATTGGGTGTTCCGAGGAGGTCTATGATATGGTTGATTTGATGCAGCTCTGATGCCCCAGGCATGAGGGGTTTATTCACTAGAAGCTCACCAAGGATGCATCCAGCAGCCCTGTAATAAAACAAAACAAAAAACAAACAAACATCACAAATTAAATGTATTCCATGTATAAGTGTAAAGCATCTTTTAATGTGTTTGAATGTATTTGTTGTTATGAAAGGTTTGTCCTTAACTTAAATTAGTGAACATTGTTAATCCGTATATTTCTGCATCTTCTACTTCTCTCTCTCTCTCTCTCTCTTACACATGCTCCCAATCTATCACCTTGTTCATATATTATCTTTATTTTACACTGATCTTCTAAGTACGGTCAGTTTTTAAGTGTATATACCAATGAATAAACAAGTAAAAAGATAATTAACAAAACAAATAAACAAATAAATAAATAGTTATTGATGGAGATTTCCCCCATTTTCCTGGTTATAGAATGTTTAAGGTATGAAGAGATCTATGACATGGTCAATCCAATGCAGCTCAGAAGACCAAGTCATGAGAGGTTTGATCGTTATAAGCTCCAACGCTCAAACAACACGGATGTATTCTCTTTTTCCTAAAGTAGCATATAATACCTGTCATCCTTTCAATTCAAACAACACTGCCACTTAAATACCTACCATGCATGATATGCTTCATGTAGGCAATGACTAACCTTGTTGAGAATGAAAATAAAATTAAGCTGATGCAATGCTCATTATTCCGTAACTATATGATAATAATGTCAAAACCTTTATGTGGAAGAAAAGATATAATAGTTCTTACCACATATCAATAGCTGTTGTCTGTTCCAATGAACCAAACAAGAGTTCTGGTGCCCTATACCAAAGGGTCACGACCCTTGGGGTCATAGGTCGTACAGGAAGCCCATAGCGACGAGCAAGACCAAAATCAGCTGAAAGAATAAAAGAGTTATAATTTTGTCACTAGAAAAGATTGAGACAAGTAATAACTGAGATGAGAAGAAAAAAAATCGAAAGAGCATCAAAATTCTTTTTCATGCCTCCCCCCAAATCCTACTAGTTCATTCTTCCATACTTTACATACTTGAACCAAAAGTGGTCACATACTAATTTCTTAACTTATTTTTTCCAAATTTAACTCTTACACCTTTGAATTCCTATATAAGCAACTTCAAACACTAGAGTATTACGTTATCATACATAATCACACAAAGTTTTTGAAAAAAAAAGACTACATGGTTAGCAGGATATTGGGGCAACAAGATTCCGACATATAGATAGACAGCCTGAAATTTGAAGAAAAAAAACCTGCAGCATCATTCTTGCTAAGAAGCATAATAAATAATGCGATGGATATAACTTCAAAGAGGTAGAAAATAATTCCATTTGCATTATCTTCCATACAGACTCTCTTTCAAACTATGGTAGGATTCTAGCAGCAGAAATATGTAATAGTGAGCTAACATTGATACATAATAACCTCACCTATCTTGAGGCAACCATTGTCAGTGAGAAGCAGATTTGAGACTTTCAGATCTCGGTGGATGACAAAGTTGTCATGGAGATAACGTAGACCTCGAAGCATCTGAAGAACAAGACATTTAACCTGAGTCTCGGTGAACGGGGAAGGCATGTTATCAAGCAAGCTGGCGAGGTCTTGCTCACAGTACTGCATCACAAGGAATATACTGTGGATTGAAAGTGTGAGATTTTTAGTGTTAACAGAGTTCAATCTATCATATAGGATTATCAACATCAGATATACGTGTTAAACTTCCAACAATTTTTTTCTTCACATTTACAGGGATTTGTTTGTCATCATATAAATCAAATAATATCAGAACAACATAAGGTGGCAATCAGTTTCATATGACAGAATGATATACCAATATCTAGGGCTTCAGAAAGCCCATATTATTTCTTTTTACCCATTTGGTGATAGCCTTATTTGTGTCTAAATGTGTTTTTCATACACAACAAATTTTCTTTATATCTCTTGGGGTGGCTTGAGAGGAAATTCATCACCAAACCATCAATTAATTTCTACATATTTCCCGTCTGTTTGCTACTCAGGTAGGAGTGAAAAGCTACCTGCTTCCCCGCCCTTTACCCTCCCCTACCCTTCCCCCTTATATACTACCTATGTATGACACTGCAACGTTTTGTACAGGCACAGACCATCAACTTTCAGTGTGTGCATATGCAGAGCATGATACAGAGTTTGCTATCTTCATGACAGACGCTTGACAGACGCATGACAGACGCTTCTTCTTCCCAAGAATTAATGAATGGAAGCATTTTTGAATAGTTATTAACTACAGACTCTGTACTATGCACTAGGGATCTAAAAGCCAAGATTCTGCGCTTGCAAACATAGCGGGTGTTGTTCACAAATTGCAACTGATAGCAGCGTGCCAATCAAAATCATTGTTGAATGCACGTTTTGTTGAATGCGCATGCCGTGCCTGAATGAATATGCATGTTACAATTTGCAAAGTTGCAGTTGATTTGCAGCTGATTTTGAACAACACCCCTAAGTGCAACATAGGAATACTTTACCTGTCCAGATGCTGGCCAACCACAACCTTTTTCAGTTCTACCACATTCTCGTGCCTCAGGTTGATCAAAAGATGGATCTCTCTCAGTCCACTGATTGGTAATCCTGTGATCAGGTTAAAGGTTAAAGGTCAAAATACCATGTCTCATCTGATGTGCTTTACTTCTGGGGCCAATTGTATAAAATGGTCTACATTACCGGGGTAACCTACATTACGGGGATAGCGATAACCAACTCTAGGGCCAAAGCAAGTAGGAGATATTTTCATTAGCTATTGGGTCATTTCATGCATTTGGCTCAAGGATGACATTAGAATAGAGAAAATAAGACACAGTGGGGGTGTTGTTCAAAATCAACTGCAAATTAACTGCAACTTTGCACAATGTAACATGCATTTTTATTCCCGCATGGTATGCGCATTTAGCAAGACGCGCATGAAACAATGATTTTGATTCGCACGTTCTGATCAACTGCAACTTGCGATCAATTGCAACTTTTGAACAACACCCCCTATAATTGATAAAGTTTCCCTGGTATACTGCATGCGGTGCATCACAGTAAAAAATATATTTGCTTCCATTTCATTATCTCACTCTTCCCCCACTCCAAAATCTGTAAAATAAAAGAAAATGTGAATACTCTACATCTCTTTCATATCGCTATCATTTTGAGTATACGTATACCTACCATCTTTCTCTTTCTCCATCCGAACTTTCTTCAATGCTACAATCTCTTTTGTCTTCATGTCCCGAGCACGATCTAGAATCAAAGAATACAAATCTAAATAGTAAAGACAACCAAAATTGAAAATAAGCACATTTGACAAAATAATGTAGAGAAAGCAGGGGATACTTGTATTGACTTGCTGAGCTCAGCCCCTAAGATAAATTGTGCCCCTAGACTAAGGGAGCTTTAAATTGCAAAATTCAATTGCCTCTAAAATAAAGGCTAAAAAAAATACATAATAAACAATTTATAAAACCAAAAGATTTTGAAGTGAATATGACAAAGGAAATTAAATCAAATTGGCATAAACATATGTCTTGATTCAGCACTAAACATCTTTAATAATCAAATCTACATTTTATGAAGTCATGTGCCTGGCAACACTCTACCCTAGCAGTTGTGACATCTGCTGTTCTGGGGGGGGGGGGGGGGGGTGAGGGGAGTTGTAGGATTCAAAATAAACATACCAACATACAAAAAAACATAATTGTCAACAAATAAATATTGATCAATTTGAAAATACAAACAAAATATAAAATTAGAAATACAAACAATATCACAAACTGGTTAGCACGAACTTTACTTCACAATTCTGAGATATAAATTCAGTTTTAAAAAGAAATGTGTCAGTAGAAAATGCAAAAAAAAATAAAATAAAAAAAAATAAAACCACATTATTTCAAGAAATGGCAACTTACAAACAATTCCGTATGTCCCTTCACCAATCCGATTCAGCTTCTCAAACTCAGAAACACTTCTACACAAGCCAAGCTGCAAGAAAAACATAAATAATTGATCTGTCATTACCATAACCATCAGTGAGTATTGTTAAATATATCAAATAAATAAAAATAACAAACTGATTTCTTTGAACACTCCAGTAAACTTTGCATTTATTTGTATTCCTTGGAGACTATAATGGCTAGATTTAAAAGAGGATGTTTGTAGATGAATATAATCCCAGAAATCATGATTAAATGAATTTTCTTGGCCAGGATATATCACAAGTATCTTCATGCAATCTAAGTTACCTCTGGCCAGCAAAACAGGCCATGATATCTGTGATCTGTCAAAAGACACAAGGAAATAAAGCTGCTCACCCTGTCTTCATCTGGTATCTTCATCAGTTGACCGGTTGCTATGGAGGTCAGATGAGTGACCTTCTCAGAAATACCAGGAGGAGAGCCAGAGTTCTCTGAAGATTGCCTCCTCAGTTGACTGGAAACCTGATTATCCCCGGCGCTCATGATTTTGTCCGCTCTTTTCAACTGAAAATGAAATAAAATATGAATCCAACTTTCAGACTCAGAATCATAACTCATGACAAGCTAAATGGTATACATGTAAAATGATCGTAAATATCTACTTCATAAACTTGCTATATTGGGAATTAATGATTAATGTTTTATCATTTACCATTAATGATTATTATTTTTTTATTTGTCATCACTGTAAATATGTTGTACTCTCATACCCCTAGAGGGTTGACAGAGTCAATAAACTTTATACCTTGTACTTTTTAAATTAGAAAGTTATAACCTTTAAAGATAGATCTAGGTATAATAGTCACACTTTAGAAGGCACTCCACAGCTCTGTGCACACTATATTTATTTGAATCTGGAACTAAGAATCTTCGCACTACCGTATATTTGCACGCGTATGTACGTATTACACGTTCACCCATGCATATGCTCTTATCCCGAGTCGATTCGACCATCCCACACACATATAGGATACTTTATTACTTTATTAGTGCATATAAATGGTAATATGTTCAGAAAAGGGGTAGTGAAACTAGTAGGATGTTATTTCTTTGCATCTCTAATTCCATATTCTTATTGCCCACATAATGCAGTATAACTTGTCAATGAGCTGTTTAATTTAGGAATCTCCTCCCGCGGCCGTCCTGCCCAATACTATACTGTATTACACGCTCAACCGATGTTTTTTCCATGACGTCACCGAGTGTGTTCAATTTACCTCACGACTTGCGTATTTCTCAATACAGCTGACAAGGAATGAAGGATTTTCAAAATTGTTTTTCTTCTAAACGCTAGGTCTAAATGTGATGGAAAAAAACATTGTATTTGGGAGGAACAAAATTCCCTAGTATACTAATGGCATACAACTTAATTTCTTAGGACTTTTCATCCTTTTTCCACTTCAATTTTAGAATGAATAAAGTTGGATTTATTTTCAGGACTAGTAATCATTTAACTTCAGCTGCTTATTAACCTCACCGCAATGCAGCTAAAAAGTGAAAGGGGACTGACATCTAGACAAAAAGTGTTCTAAAGTTCCGTGCAAGAACCTGAGAACTTTGTGAGAAGTAAAAACCATTGATTCCCTGCATTCAATGGCAATATAAAATGCACCCGTAGCCAACTTCGCACGCGCGCCCTGCGGCGCCCGTCGCGATTCGCGACCGGGCACAGAACCGCTGAGGCAAGGTCCCGGGGCGCGGTAGACCACCATTCGAACCCGACCCTACAAACGGTGACAACCGGCGCCATTCGCCCACACCACATACGGTGCTACTAGTACTACATAAACCTCCAAACAAGCGGGTGAACACGGAGCTGCATTTAGTGAGTAAAATTCGACACACTTATCAAACTATTCATATGGTATTAACTTCAAATTCTTACCTTATATCTATGGATTCTTAATAGCAATACCTTTAATGGTTTATTACTCTTCAAAGTACTCAATTATGTGTCAAATTAGGGTGAAAACTATGTCAGATAGATGTCCCAGTAATCTTGCATGGTGTCTTCGAAAAAGCTAGAAATTGAAAAAAAAAAAGTAAATAAGAAAATGGGCCAGCTGCATATTCTTTGATTAATTACATATAAAGTCATGGCTTGGATGAGAAATATAGTTTCTAAATGATCAGATTGATACAAAATTTAAAAGAAATGGCATAATGCAAGCTTACTTGTCAGAATGAAAATCAAATTGCATTCGCATCATGGAAGTCGAAAGTGTTACTATAGTATTACTAGTGACTAGTGACTAGTGTAGTCTTTTAATTTAAGATTGTTCCCGATTTCAAACTGATTTGCGCCCTATGCCTGGCATAATTAGGCTCAATGATGCACTGAAATCCTATGATTAGGATTGATGTGACAGTTCCAAACAAACATTTTAGAGAGTTCATTTGTCAAAATGCCCAAAAAATGATTGTAAACCAGTCTTAATCAATGTGTGGGAGCCTTCTAGAGTATGTATGGTGCTGTCAGTGTCACATTAATTCACACATCATATAAATTTCTACAAAATCGCTGAAATATTACAAATCTGACATCACCATCGTAAAGAGCGTTGTTTATTTGCCTAAACTGGCATTTCTTTGACAAAAGGACCAAAAACAATGAAAATATTGCCAAAAGATCGGCAGATTTGATTGCATTTGCAGAAAGACACGGGTCTCGCGACACTGATCTGAATCCTTCCAATTTTCGGACAGAAATCATCAAATTTGTAAGTAAGCAGACATACCATTCGATTCCTTGATATTTTGTGGTCAAACTACTGTAAATTTTGCATCTTAGATAGAAGCAATTTTATGGTAAATCTTGTTCAAAACGGGGTCTACGAATTAATATGACACAGTTTGTTGACAATTTTCGCCATCTTCCAACATGGAGCGATGCGATTGTTTCGTCAATCCAATTTTGATATCGCGATACCTCCGTGATTCTTTCGTGAATTAATTTTATTTTTGGAAATATTTGAAGCCTAAAATATCTAGTTTCATTTCGTGCCAAGATTTTAGAATATAATTTTGTAGTTTAAGAGATATATTTTTCGAAGTACCATGATCCAAAAATGCTCTAGAAAAAGTATATGAATTAATGTGACCCCATCATATGTTATTAACCCATAAACTGCTGCAGGCCACTTTTGTGGCCCGAGAACTTGAAACTGCCATACCAAAATCTGTGTGCATGACAAAAGGATACCTAGAACTATTGTGCATGAACCACTTTCTCAAACATCCATAATATTAGTTGTCAATAGTCATTCATGACTCTGGGCTGAAAAGAATTCTTCCAAACTTCAGTAGCATTACACAATGGACTGTTATAATTGATAGGGCTTGTGTTGAATTCTTTCCCAGCTCATTATTGATATACACAGATCTTTAGTACAGGGGTTTGACTTTCACTTTGATTTGACTCCTAATTCCATATTCAAAGCATTGTTTTGGTAAAGATCATTCACTAAAAAATGTAATACATTTTGCCATGATATTGATATTGTACTTTATTTGAGAGTAAGTTGTGTAAATCCCAGCATCATACCATTTATATTTATAATACAAGTAAAAGTCAAAGTAACCTATGTTTTGTGTGGAATTTATTGCATTAAGAAAAGTGTTCAGCAGTTTTGGGGTTAAAACATATTTGTTTGCTATCTAGGCTAAAGACAAAGTAAAGATAATTGTCAAATCTGTGTAAAATTACAATGTGGAATGTTTAAAAGTAAGTTTCTCAATTTCTCTTTTTTAATGCTAGTTTGAATGAAGATGAAGATCCAAGGTGCTGTAGCACTCATCACTGGTGCTGCCGAGGGTTTCGGCAAGGCCTTTTCAGAGGAATTACTAAAGAGGAGTGCAAGAGTGAGTACAGGGTGTAATGTAGATGCACAATCAACTTTACAAATGTTTCATATTGTTAACATCACATTGGCCTGGGTACAGTTTTGAGAGATTAGGTGATATCCCAACAGGCAAATATTCTCAATATTCACCTATGTTTGGTTAAAAAATGCTGCAAAAGTAAAACAAAAATATTCACAATTTATTTTTTGTTAAGTTTGGGAGACCAAATCCCCATCCTATAGTCACAGACTTCTTGTAGACAACTTTTTTTTCCATTCGAACAATTTTAAACTATCTTTTCAATAATATTTTGCTAAAGTCAGGTGCATGCAAGTGATGGACTGACTGACTGATCTGTATCAACAACTACATCCCTTACACTAATATTGTTGCAAAGAGAGTGTACAGGCGAGAAAGATAAATACATTTTGTAAGAAAGCAGTTTGTCATTGAATAGGACAAATAGTAATTTCTTTCCCTTTGGAGGATGATACTATCTGATGCTCATTTGTGCGAATAGTTTCACTAGAACCTCAAGAGTCATTGTATATTTGTATAATATTGATTCAATGATTGATATCAGTGAGGATTAGTTGACTAATTGATTGTTTTCTTGACACTTTTGTTGATATGATAATCGATTGATCTAACTGGACTCAATACAAGTTTTGATTAATGATTGATTGATTGATGAATTGATTGGATGATACATGTAAGTTGGTTTAAATGGGTAAATTCTATTAAGTTGATTGATTTGAGTCATTGATATTATTGGAGAATCATTTTATGAATTTCAATTATTGATTGATATTGATTTTGCATGGTTCATCATTCAGGCAATTATGAATGTGAATGTATTAGTGCGGTACGATGTGTTAATGAAACAGCTGCCATAGGACTTTGTTGCCAAAATTGATTTTTTGATTGATTTGGCTTGAATAGTGTCCAAATTAGCCCAAAATGATGGGGTTCAAATTTTCCGACCCCTCCACCCCCTTGTGGTTGGTCCACTTTGGCGCCATGTTTACTGTATTAAAGCCAATGGGGAAATAACGTGTTATTAAATCACTATTAATAATAATAATGGTGGCTACTTATATAGCGCCCAGGTCCGCCATAAGGTGCTCATGGCGCTTTAGAAACAAGGAAAACAAAATAGAAACTACGAAAACAAAACAGAAACAAGGAAAATAACATTTCTAGGAATTTGTTGTACCAATTTCCGTAAAAAGCTATCCAAGATGTATAATAATATATTTATCTGGAATAATCTTCTCTCTCACTAGGGCAGACTTGACGAAAAATTGTTTCAAAAAGGCCAAATTATCATCAAAACACATTAATTTTCAGGTTTTTTCTGCATATCTTTTGAGGAGAATAGTGATGAATACGCCATTATTAAAACTTCAAACCGGCCTAGATCGGCTATGATATCGAGAAGATCAACAAACTCAACAGATTTGTTCACAAATCGATATTTTCCAGAATCTCTGTGTGAAGTAAAGAATCATCATGATAATTCAAATAATTTCCTTCTTACAAAAAAATTAAATGCCATAAGAAGAAAGCAAACTATGATATATCGTTGCGATTACCATGGAAACTGTAATACAAACCGTTTTTTTGGTGGGGGGGGGTGCGGTGTCACCATTTATAATGAAATCCCTTGAAATCTGAAACATTCGTAAAGTTTTGGACAATTTAAAAAAAATTGGGGATTGATTTCTGTTAACTGTATTATTCCTTGACAGTGAGAATAGTTATTTGAACACTTCCAGTTAGGTTAACTCTTACACCAACAACCCACCCCCCTTCCCCCTCACCCGCCAACTTCACCCACACATTGGTATATAATGTATGTTACCCTCACCGTTAGTCCTCTAGTTTTCTACATAAAATAATTAATTATTCCCAAAGATCATTTATATTTCTTGAAGTGTGCTACGAGATGAAAAAAAAATGTACATGAAATCATGATCCCCCAACCCTCCTTCTGCGGCACCCCCTCCCCCCACTCCCATCCTCCCCTCCCGTATGATGCCCCTGAAAAAGCCTATAACTAAAGGACAACTTTGACTCAGGAAAATGGCACATTTCCTCATGTTAAAAATTTGGGGAGGTATTTGCACCCTGCCCCAGCCCCTGCCACAGCCCCTGCCCACGGTATGATGTCCCCTCCTTTGTGATGATTTGATGGGGCACTTGTCCCCACTCCCACCATTCCCCTCCTGTATGATGCCCCCTTGACATGAAAAAGTTTATTGTTAATTTTGAATTGAATTGAATTGAATTGAATTGAATTGAATTGAATTGA
Source organism: Temnopleurus reevesii (assembly GCA_036244855.1). Taxonomy (NCBI): domain Eukaryota; kingdom Metazoa; phylum Echinodermata; class Echinoidea; order Temnopleuroida; family Temnopleuridae; genus Temnopleurus; species Temnopleurus reevesii. The sequence continues at coordinate 28,308 of BQKZ01000405.1, forward strand.
ATTGAATTGAATTGAATTTATTGGTTTCTATATCACATTACATATCATTCATATGAAAATATCATCAGACAAACTAATAATAAATGTAATAATAATAATATCATACATGAGTATAAAACACAAATTAAACTAAATGAGATATAGAAGGGCTACGGCGTAAGCATTAGAGCTTGATATGCTTGCAGCCCTGAGGTATACATATACATGTATAAAATATAGACAATAGCATTACAAAGAACCATTGAAATTGCGTTCGACTTGACCCCTTCAGGGAAAATGTATACGCGTACATCATTGATATGGATATATTTGAAATGCCATGTTCAAGGGTCATTTCATAGCGGGCAAGTAAGTAAGTTGAAAGGGTGCAAACGTAATATTAAATAGGGGGCAAATTGCCCTTTTCAAGAATGGCAATGCAACTTTACAAAATAATTAGGTGCTATTAATCTTAAAAGGAAAAAAAGGACATTTTGACCCAGTTCATGCTGGATTTTTTTTCCCCACAACCTTCCCCCCCCCCCTGTTTCCGCCGCCCTTGACCTTAATCAAGAATGCTTTTTCAAGTTTTCATACCTTTGCTCAGCTTCTACTCTCAGAAATGTGAACCACAATGCGTAGCACAACTGAACATGTACACACCTCCCGGCTCCCCACCCCCTATTCCTTTATCCAACGCTGCCATCACAACCGCTCCCCTCTTTTCAAATAAATTCTTCAGGAATGACTTAAAATTTATTAGGAGGGCCATTTATTATCAGCAAATTTGCTCTAAGCATTTCAGACAATGCGTTTAGCCTGAGATTTTGGGGGAAATTAATAGGCTGCATTCTGACTTACTTTCCACAAGCCAAGACCGGCCCAGGTTTGGCACGTCTTGACCCCTCAAATTTCAATGCCCCCTCCCCCCGCATTGTTACCGCCACTTTGAGGTCGTATGACCCCCTCCCCCTTCTCTCTCTCTCTCTCTCTTTCTCTCTCTCTCTCTCTCTCTCTATCTTTCTCTTTCTTTCTCTTTCTTAAGTTCTCTTTCTTTCTTTTACTCCATGTCTTTTTTCATTCTTTTTTTATTTTCTTCCCCCTTTTCTCCTTTTATTCCTCCTTTCTACTTCTTTTTTTTTTCTGTTCCCCTTTTTTTCTTTTTTTTCCACCGCCAATAGGGGGGGGGGGGGGGGCGCGGCCCATTTGGCCCCCGCCTATGGGGAAGGGGGGCGTCATCAAAACATTCTACATTTGGGTGGAATTAATCTTGGAAGGGTTCTGCATTTTTAAATTAGTATGTTATACAGTCAAAATGATAAAAAATGAACATTTGTTGTCTTTTAATGTTATTATATTGCTTTAAGAAATGGCGCCCTCTATTGCTGAAATGATGCCCTTATTTAATGAAACTCTTGAAAAGAGGTAGTTTTTATATCTAAAAACCAAGAATATTCATATTTATATAAATCAAATTATTTTAATTGTTGCTACATACTAGAGCTATATAAATTTGATGTCTTAATGACGCATTTATCACTTTTCTCCTAAAAAGATATGCAGAAAAACCAGAAAATTAATGTTTTTTGTAATAATTTGGCATTTTAAACAATTTTTCGTCAAGTCTGCCCCAATATAGTAAAAGAAAATAATTATTCGAGATAGATATTATTGTATATCTATTGCTGGACATCTTGGATAGCTTTTTATGGAAATTGAACAAAAATTCCTTGAAATAGACTAAGTGTTGATAACACGATATTTCCCCCATTGGCTTTAATACAGTAAACATGGCGCCAAAATGGACCCCCACGAGGGGGTGGAGGGGTCGGAAAAGTTGAACCCCATCATTTTTGGCTAATTTGTACCCTATTCAAGCCAAATCAATCATAAAATCAATTTTGGCACAAAATTCCTATGGGATGACACACCATACCGCACTATATTGTGAATATTGATAATTGATGCAAATTTGGAATCGATACTGTATTTTATTAATAGATAATGGTTCAGTGATTGATTGAATTGGGTGTTTGATTTATTGATGCAGGGTATCAGTATTGTGGATTTCAATGCTGCAAAAGGGAAGGCAACAGAAGCTGAGCTAAACAAGAAGTATGGAGATGATAAAGTCCGCTTTTTTCACTGTGATGTGTCATCAAAGGAGCAACTAGAAGGTTGGTATCAGTTTGATTAATGGACATGTCCAATATCTGTAGTTTAAAGTGATAGCACATACAAAGGAATTATTACTTACACTGTATGTTGTATCTACAGTAAAACTCATGTAGGTACCCTTAAATTTGTAGGATAATGCACAAAGAAGACTAATCCCTGTTAACAACTCTACAATATGACATGGAGTAGACAAAGGATTCATGCATGAAAATATCACATAAGAGCTGAATTAAATATTTTCTCCTGAGACAAAGCATGATAAGATATACTCTTGCTTTCTTGCTGAGAAAATTAATTTGCCTCAGCTATTTTGTGATTCAAATTCTAATTTCTGTTGTGCATATTTTGTGTCTTTCGGTGTCAAAGTGATCAAATTTGTGTCATAGGGGGTGTTGCTCAAAATCAAATGCAAATCAACTGCAACTTTGCAAATTGTAACATGCATTTTTATTCGCACACGGTATGCGCATTTAAGGAGACGCACATGAAACAATGATTGTGATTGGCGCATTCCGATCAACTGCAACTTGCGATCAATTGCAACTTTTGAACAACACCCCCATAGACAATTAATCATGATATAATACCATTAGTTTGAACTGTTCAGATCACTTCTTATGTATCAGAAATAGAAATGTGCTATTGAAATAAGCTCTCATATTTGATTTAACGTGGAATCGTTATCAACCATGAGAAGATTGGTTGTATACAGCATTGAAAATTTCACAGCACTGCATGGCCAAAACAATAACATGGCTATTATTTTCATGAAAATTGTGAAACTTAAATTTTATTTTAAGGAATGGATTGTTGAAACTAGAAATAATCTCTGATTTTTCCATTAGATTACTGAAAAGCCTTATTGAAAATATTTAATTTATTCTTCACGCCCAGATGCATTTTCCAAGACCCTTGAGCACTACAAGGGGATAGACATCGTGTGCAACAATGCTGGTATAGGAGATGAAATTGGATGGGAGAAAACAGTTGATGTAGATTTGGTAAGACATGTTTCATTTTCTTGATGGTTTAGACCGAAAAGAAATCCCTGTGCGGTATGATCACCTCACTCTTTACAAAAAGATTTTTCAAGTTTAGAAAGCTCTAGTGTCTAGAGATTATACTCCAATCTTCTCCAATCATAAAACACATAACGTAGCACAAAATCAGAATATATCTGTTACGATAATTCAATGTAATAGTAGAGAGGAGATTATTGTAAGTAAACTATCATTTATTTTGCACAATTTCTCAGACCTCATTAATTTTTCTGAAGAAAGTTTTTTTCCATAAAGCTGAATAAGATAAGGTCATTATAAGAATAAAGTTGTGTTTATCCAGGATACAGCACTTCATAGGTCATGAATTCATAGGGCATGAATTCATAGGGCATGAATTCTCCCTTTGGAAACAATTCAATAGGGCACTTGAGGTGCTCAATGCTGTGACCCTAACAAGGTCACTTCCTCATAAACATTCAATACAATCATCATTGAGGGTGTGGGATTGTTCAAAGACAATTTTTTTCCCACAGGGATATGAAGCTACAAACATCTGCTGATCTGCAAACAAAGAAGAACAAACACAAACAAACATATATGATATGAAAGCAAAAGCTTATTTCACATGCAAAATGCAATGGATCTAGGACAAGCAAATGGGGGCCACTGCCCTCTATGTTGCCAATAGAGGCCCCAGTTCCTATCCCCGCCCTTAAATCTACCTGTGATATATCTACAGTGTGAATATGACTGACGCCCTTTGAAATAAGCAAGTATCACTCGTCCTAATTTTCCATATTTATTTTGGGAAAGACCTTTATAAAAGGGAAATCATACATTCACACAAAATAAAACAAAATATTTAGGTCATTGAAAGTGCTCTCTCTGCCCTATAGCTTTAAAGATGTTTATAACATGTCTGTATTCAACTACCTATCTTAAGTGGTCAAATCCTCTCTTTCACTTAAATGGTCTTTATTATACAGACAGGTTTTCAAGTGTCATCCAGGGTAATCATTTAATTAATTTGTTTTTCACTTTGACTGCAGGTTGCTGTGATACGAGGCACCTTCCTAGCCAAGAAGTACATGGATAAGAAAAGTGGCGGTAGAGGAGGTGTCGTCATCAATGTAGCATCAATGGCAGGTGAGCATCCATAGGTCTCATGCTAACCTGTATA
>BQKZ01000405.1:42481-65219 GCA_036244855.1 Temnopleurus reevesii
TGGGTGACTTCAAGTACGGTGTTGAACGCTGGTGTTGGTGTTGCAACAAAACCAACACCATCCTCAACACCAAACTTGAAGTCTGTCGGTGTTTGGGGTAGGCCTCGCAAGATTCTGACGTATTTCCGGTCGTTTCTGTATCACTTCTGTAATCTGACCAACGGTGTTGGAGCTCGGTTTACGGACCGTTTTGCTCTCTCAACACCAACACCAACACCGAACACCGTACTTGAAGTCACCCATTGACACACGCAAACGCTGGTTTTTGCTGAACAATGTCTGCATATGACGTAATAATGATTGACAGATCGATGTCCCAACCCACCGGAACCCGCGCGGTCCATTTTAGAGGGGCCTTCCAAACAACCATAACATTTTTTTTATTGTTCACCTCTATGAAATAAAGAGAGATGAAAAAGGTGGTGGATATCAATGTTTATTGAAAAGATAAATAAGAAAAAGTAAATATACAGTTTCATAAAAGTTCTCCTTTAAAGAAGCGTCCACAATGTCAGCCTACAGTAGCGATAAAAACTTCATATCCTACCACCTGGGTCGAAAGCAGTATAATAAAAGGTTATTCCCCTTTTATTGAATATGATTTAAACATTTATAAGTTCTCAATATTTCATTTTTCAAAATAGATTTCTACACATTTGTTCTGATTTGCATACACAAATTGAAACACATACAAGAATTTTACATTTCACAATTTTTGCTCAAGCTTTCAAGTATTCCACACACATCTTAGACTTCTTATCCTAAGAAACATCATTGTTAGAAGTAATGCACATTTAAATATTGCACTTTGTGACTGTCCAATATCACATTTGGGTAATTCTTAAAAATACAGACTTTCCGGGCAATGCATGTTAAGAATCATGTACCTTGTGTGATTCACATTTTGATCATTACTTAGGAAACTTACAGATTTCACTCTGCCAAGTAATGCACATTTCTTGTTTTTAATTTAATGCAGTAACTTTGTTCGATTGCACATTTTGATTTTTTTTATAGCACCAACCGTCACTAAAACAAGTTTCACTCAAATTCTTGGTTCAGTTAAAAATACTTCCATCCATCGTGCCTTGAGCAAAGAATATGGTTTTTGATAATTTTTGCTAATGATTTCACAGATGTCGAGGATTCATGATAATTGCACAGTTATTTTAATTAATTTTCCACATTTTATTCTACTTCACAACTCTGCATGATTTATGATTCTCACAGTGGGGAGATCAGAGCTAGGGAGTGCCAAATATGAAGTAAAAAAGGACATATAAAATGCTGCATTAAGCACATAACTTGTCAGCTTCGCTCAGCCACCCTAGGGGCGCAAAACTTGCCTAGAGGGGCGCCAAAATTGTCATTTTTTTTTGCTTGTTAGCTCCTTGAAAGGGGGGCGCCAAATTTCAGATTTTAAAATCCTGGGTGTGCACATGATTTTTCCTTCTCTTCGAGCAGTATCATCCAGCTTTTTTATTCTGAAAAGTTGAGAGATCTGGATTTAGCTCATTCACATCATAACTTGTTTACCCTTTGTCAAAGTTTGGTTTGCAGCCTTGCTGAAAAGTAACTCCAATCTCAAAGCACAATGAAAAAAATTAACACAAAATTTCTCTGCATACTAAACATGCAGGGCGCTACAAACCCACTTGCCGGAATGCCGAAGGAAACAAAATCTAGCCATTGGACAAGTAAATGAAATTGTCCCTTGCCCAAATAGGCACTTTAACAGTCTTTAAGAAATGTTCTTACTAGTATTTCTATGTCCAAGAACTGACTGCCAACGTCACTAGCAAAGTCATTTGAAGTTTTTGTTTTAAGATTTGGGCCAAGAAATTGATGTTTGGGCAAGCACTTTGAAAAAAATTCTTGTAGCCCCTGACATGTCATCTGTATTCCATGTTTGATGATTGAAGCTGTATGAGAAGTTATTCTTTCTTCTGCTTGTCTCCACTGCTGTATTTCTTCCCCTTTCCTGCCCTGCTCGCAGACTTGGACTTGGGTCTTTAAAAATAGGTGAGAGAAAGAAAGGGACGAAAGTAAGGGATGGTGAAACATTCCATCATGATAGTAAAAAAAAAAACATTTTTATGATTATGATACACATTGAAAATTCCATTAAAGGTGTACAGTCAACCTTGCCTGGGTCGATCTGTTTGGACTGAACTAATAGCTTCACTTGGAGAAAAATCAATTTATGGGGGGGGGGGAGGGGGTCAAAAACATAGAATATAGAGAGGAAAGGATTTGAAAAGACCTTCCACATATGAAAAATTAACACTTTGGGAATAGGTTTACCGTATCTTCAAAGTTAACTTGTTTATAATAACCAGACAATTGTCCCAGAAATTAAATTTGCCTGGTCAAGTGTACCTTTGGTAGCAGTACTGTTGCTGTCGAAAGAAATAAGTTCAATTAATCTTTGGTTAATCTCCATCCCAAACTGCAGCCAATGATTTCGTAGAAATATTCCTCTAGGGGAGGATATAGTGTTGTGATTGTCCTCTAATGCGATTTCTATGATTCCCCTCAATGCTCAAAATTCAATCAGGACAAAATATGCTTACCTGTCAGTGCGTGCTGATACAGTGTAGATAGACCTAGGGTTGTATTGGATGTTAGGTGTGAAAGGTTTCTGAGTAGATTCGCCCGATGACCTCTTGACCTTTTTAGCAGGTGCACTGATGGCCCGACTCTGCTGAGGACGATCGACTGACGTTCCTTCATCCTCACAAGCAGGAGCACAATCTAAATCAATAAAAAAGAAGCAATGTACAATCTGATTCCTTAGATCTGACAATTAGGTCACAAAAAAAATCAATGTTCGTCCCAAAAGTAGTTAAAAGGGGGAACGTGTCTAACTTCAGAATTTGGATCAGTAATAATCTAGTTTTCTGCTCTTCATCCAAATCCCTGTGGCTTTGACAGAGAGCTACATAATGTTTAGGCTCACCTATCATGACATGAGAATCAGTGAGATGCCATTGAGTTACAAAACTGTAAAATATCCTTGCTTTTTCAATTTTTCAAAGAGTACTTATCAACAAGTTAGACTTTAATTTTAGAGACTAGAATCATGTTTTTTAAAATTGACAAAAAGACAAGGCAGATGCTGCAATTACCAGTCGTACCTTCTTTTGGTTCTTCAGTATTCTTGTCCTCCTCCTCCCTTTCAATATCAATGACTTCATCCTTTGCGTCTGGTGTACTTGCTTTCTCACAGTCTTCCTTCGTCCCTGCTTCCTCGGGACTGGATCTTCTTTCCATCTTCTCCTTCTCCTCATCTTCTTTCTCACTATCAGAGTGCTCTATCTTCACCCTACACTCCTCATCCCCCTTCCTGTCCCCAAGGGTGACCGGGGACCCCATCGAATCCGCTGCTGGTGTCGCTCGGCGCTCGAGATGCACCAGGGGTATCTTGGGTGGTTGCTGCATCCAGGGCTGATGCAGTGGTGCAACTCCTTCCGGAGCTGCTGGTGTGGATTGGTGCCTCAGGGGTATGTGGAGTTCCTCCGAGGGTTCAGTCTTGGTTGGTGTGGGTGTGGTTGGTCTGCTTTCCTGCTGAGATGGAGAAGAACGATCTGCATCTTTGCCTGCATCCTTTCTACCAGTTTCATCTTTTTCTTCCATGGTGTTTTCATCTTCCTCTTGATTCTCTTCTGGAATGGCCTCTATGTCAGGTTCACTCCTAATAGGTGCCTCCTGTTTATTGATAGATAAATGTTTTCAATACATCATAAAGACAAGTCTGGAAAATCTTTACTGACATGATGTGCAGCAAATCAACTTTGTACTTTATGATGACGGTACATTCATAGAGTAATTTCGTTCTAAACCACATCTAGGTTCTCAAAATTGTAGATAATTCAATATATTTAATTGTTGATCGAAGTTACATGCAAAGAATTACAAAAGATTACTACAGTCAGGCTTTCATAAAGTGAATGGCAACTGATAAAAAATTAAAATGGATTATATGCTTGTTTTTTTTTCACTTGGCCCTCAAAGGTGCTGCCTGTAAACTGTATGATACGGGGTAATCACACACCTCTTTTCCACCAGAAGAGTTTGCCCCTTCACGTCTACCAGGAGGGTCCAGAGCCAAGCCATCAGGGGGAGTACCAGGGTAGTCAAAGCTACCTCCAGTCAGTGCTCCAGCGCTACCATCCAGAGGGACATCAACCCCACTGTCATGCGCCTCCTGATCATCCTCCAGTGGGTCATTATCAGTCACCATGGAGGAGGAGAGACCGGGAGAGGGAAGGGCGTGGTCCAGGTAGGGGAGAGAGAGGGGCTGGGAGGGGTCAGGGACCTGGTTGGGGAGGGTTGGGGTGTTGCTGGCTGGGGTCCGGTCCTTTGGGATGGGATGAACCACTACGGATGTTGGTTCAGGGAAGTCGCTGTCGGAACGGTCGTCCAGCGAAGAACTTCCGCCTCCTCCTCTTCCTCCAGGACTGCCAACTTTAAGAATATCTGTCAATCAAAAATGTCAATTAAAAGATTAACATCTTGGAGCAAGCGATGGACTATACTTTCCTAAAATCAACTGTAAGTGATGAACAGATCATTAGGAGTAGTATTATTAGAAGCTCTGTCAACCTCAATTTTTAGTCATTTTACATTTGCTGGGGGATATCAAATCAAAAGATATCAGTAAATGATTCTAGAAACAAAATCTATACTGCACTTTTCTACTTTTATAAATTTTCCTTATCCACAGACATTCAGTTTGCCTGTGTTTTTTTTTTCTAACAGCAGCTCATAACACGCTGTCAATCAGTGGTCCAGAATGTGAAGAAAAATTCAATTATTATCTAACCAACATAAAAATCATTAAATTTGATGCCAACACAGTATCTGCTGCTACAGTATAACGGGTAATCCAGCTCACCACAGTCATCTGGCTTTCTGGTCACATGGTATAACACCTGTCTAATAATGGAGAATTCTTGGGGCCTTGAGTTCAACTGTGATTTTTTTTGTCTCAGCAGCTCACAATGCACTCTTAATTGGTCTTCTTCTTTCGTATGAGTGTAGTAGTGTTTTATGCCACATCCTGCAGTTGGGTGAGCCAGTCAGTCTGGGCATCACAGAGGTTCGATAGGTCAGTCATCCCATTAGGTGGTTGGAGTACCGGGCAGTCGTAGATGATGTGGTCTGCGGTCTGTTCACCTGCTCCACAGACACAGGCTAATGATCCCCGGAGTCCCCAGCGGTGCATGTTGGCATTAAATCTTCCAACCCTGGTTCGCAGTCGAACTGGTATACATAATTGGTGTACATCTACGTTGGAATAGGGCCGTCATAATTATTGACTCAATCTCACCTTTGATCAGCCCCTTCTTCTTGAGGAATCTGGGTCTCTTTCTCTTCTTGATCGGGACCTGCAGACCCTCCTCATCAGTCGAAATGTCGCTGGATGAGTAGAACGCAAACCTGGACTCATCATCTTCAGCTTCACCTTCATTCTTCATATTAAAGGATCCCTTCAGGATGGTGGCTGTGATGCGTTTGTTACGAGCCACTTGCAGGACAGCGTTGAAGAATGTTGGTGTCGTTTCGGGGTCCTGTGTTTTTTGTGGAAGGAAATTGCTTGGCAAATTATAGATCAAATTTATGCCAAAAAGTTGAGACTTAAAAGCTGGATAAGATTCAAGATGGGAAGCTCTAAAATACTTTGGCGGATATAGTGTCAAGAATATATTGTATTTTTGGGGATGCGAAGGGTAACTATGAGTGTTAGTGCACTTGTGTATGTGCAGGTTTTGTTGTGTGCATGCAGAGGTTACTGCTCTGTGCTTACATTAACAGGCTTCAAATCGAGAAAATATAATGCAGTGCATCTTATCTGAATCAGGGTATATTGATTGATTGATTGATTGGGTTTTATTTCTGCGTTCAAATAATACAATATAAACAAACATATATAAACGTCAGTACATAAATCATAAACATTGTAAATCGTAATAAATGTAGAAAAAATGAACAAAACATAATGATTAACATTATATCGAATGGAATAATGGAACGCAGGAGACCGACATCATGAGCGGTAAGGCTTGAGATAGATGACGGCCTCGTAGGGGAAATTCCGTGGGCTCGTAATAATAATTCAATGGGTGCAGTGCAAGTGCGAGTGCAAATGCAGTAGACAACAGTAAANGTGTGCATGCAGTGGTTACTGCTCTGTGCTTACATCAACTGGCTTCAAATCGAGAAGATATAATGCAGTGCATCTTATCTGAATCAGGGTATATTCTGTACTGAATCCTCAAATCATACCAAGGAACCATAATGATCCTCTTCCTTGAAGGGAGGGTCATGTGAGAGCATATGGACCAATTACAACTCAAAATTCTAAGAAAGCACTTCACATCTAACAGAGATGCTTAATATTCCCCTTTTGACAAATTTCTTCCATTTCTGAACCAAAATATGGAACTTACATTTTTCCATTGAAAAATAAGATGTTTTTAATGTGGGTGCAACAACATTAAATTATGGTACTACAGAAATAAAATTAAAGTATACATTTTTCATACATGTGCACCAGATGTTACCATCATTGATTACGGAAATGCTGAAAAAAAAAACATCCATACGATTTTGATGCATTTTACAAATACTATTATCGGGGAGTCATTGTCAGAATTTGGTTTTTCCCCTCTCAGAATATTTTTTTTTCCATTGGGTTGTTTTTGGAAGTTTTAATTTCTGTTTTTCAAAGGGCATTTAACATGATACTGAAGGGTGCATAACGAAAAAGTGCAGAAGAGTGTGCTCACATTTTGTCTTACCCTCGTAAGGATAGACTCAGCAATCAGGGATTTTCCCCGCCTCTTCTTCGTCTTTGAATCACTAGCTTGGTTTTGTTTCAAAATCTCTCTGCAAATAACAAACAAAATTAATAAATAAAACATCATTCTCAATTCTGAGGAATATGATAGATACAAGTTTCTAGATTGTCGGTTATACCAGAATAATCACCAATAGTGAAATTGGCTAAAACCTGGCACTATGCTAACCCCTGCTGGTAAATATGTCGTAGATGTAAGTTTTGCATATCATCTCACATTCATCATCAGATGAATAAAGAATTGCCAGACTTTAAAATGATAAAACATTTAGAATCTACCAATGTTCAGTGCCTTATCATGCCCCGTTCAATGAGAAGTTACTGTCTATGCAAATCATTACTATAGGTTCATTTTCAATGAAGTCACATGCACAAATTTGAATTTTGATAGATCAATGCCTCCGAGTGAGGATGTTGTGAAGACAAGTGATCAATTTTTTTTTTTTTTTGGCACAATGGAATTTGAAAGGCAGCATATTTAAAAATAAGTACTTGAATTTTAGAACATACTTCCAGTCCTGTATAACATGCCTCATAACTGGCAGTCATTGGCTTTCTATTAATTTACCTGGCTTTTTTCTTGAGACTTTCTTGGGCATCTGGATAGTTTACCACTACTTCTTGGAGATCCTTCTTGTCCAACACAAAGAGGTTGGCAAATCCTGGAGCACGGACGTCTGCTGTACGACGATTCCCAACACCAACACTCAGCAGGCTATCAGAAGTAGAAAGATGATAAAGCACACTAGAAACTCATAAAATCAACTTTATTTAAGAATGCCTCAGGCTTTATCATCAAAAGAAGAAAAATATCTAAGATCGTAGCAGAACGATCCCACCGCTGCCACCCAATTAACCTGCTAATAGCCAGGCAATGTATGTATGTCTGGGATTTGAAATGCGACCCTTTCTGTTCCAAGGGACAACTGGTTTGATATGGAACGCCTTCTATTCTATTCAAATCAGTAAATTAATCAGAGGCAATTCAGAAAGTATACTGTTTGCTTACAAAATATCACCAATATTATTTAGCAGATTCTGTAAGAGAATTTTTAAATAGTTTCATTTAAAATTTTCATTGACGCCTTATAAGTCACATGTATTATCATTATTATTATTGTAAAGAGTATACAAAATATAATTCTGCAGAATCCCGCAGGAAATTGATGATGTAACGTAATCTGTGCACTCACCTGCATTCTTCCATTGAAATTTCAAATAAAAAGACCATGCCGTTTTCCAACATGAGAAAAACAGTTATGGAGTTATATCTGTTCCCTCTGGGATTACATCCCAAAATGAGTTCACCATGCACTCACCTGATTTCACCAAACACACTTCCTGGGTGAAGTGTAGCAAGTACCTTGGAATTATTCTCCCCTCCCAGGACTTGAACACTTCCATCTACTATGATGTACATCTCTTTACCAACTGCACCCTGTGTAGAGAAGCAATCGATGATCACGGTAAACACAGGAGAGCTATTTAACAATTTTTGCTTCCACGAACTACACTTTGGAAAAATAGGGTTAAGGACTGATCAAGATGGTACCAGGGTGCATGTTTCTAAAATGAATTACCTTGTATGTACATCCATCATCAGCTGTTTAGAATGACAGCATAATCAAATTCATAATTTTCATTTTGTACATCACAGACAATTGTTTCCAAATATCTGTTACAAGTAAGAGTCCAAGGATTCGCAAATACAAGGACCTTCTTTACTTTGATTTACTTAAGTCAGCAATCATCCTTTTCAGAATGGTGACTTACTCAAGTCACGTACAATATTATTACACTCTGTTGCAGCATAGGAAATGTAGCTTCTATGGAGTCATTTTCATTTCCTAAAAAAAGTTTGTAGAAAGGACAATAACCTAGCATACAATGCTGAGTTTGTGACTGATGTATTTAAGAGGAATAATGGTGCATAGACAAGGGGGTGTATAGACAAGGCTTGTGTTCCACCAAGTCGCTCTTAAAATGTTCTTGGGCGCTATACTGCACAACATTTTTATCAAACAGTGCAATAAATGATTGGGTTTCTTCATACAGCCTTCCTTAAATTTAAGAATGACTTGGTGAAACACCAAACAACAATTGTGATGCTTACTTTGCGGCAAATGTATTCAAGAGGAAGATACACCAAAGGTCGAAGCTTGAGAACAAGATCACGGAGCAGCATCTTGTCACAATCCTGGAGAAAAAAGAAAATGATCAACATTGACAATTTAAAAAAAAACGGGAAGCCAGGGCCTGTTTATTCTAAGCTCATACACATTCTTTATTCATATTATTACAGATGTAGGCTACAAGCGAATGTGCACTTCAATATGCAATTGATTTACAGTTGATTTGCAATTGGTCACAAACTTTGTAACGACACCCCTTAGTAATTTCAATCAGGAACTGACAAATGAATTTCCTTGTGAACACATCTAATCAATGTTTAAAACGGCAATTATGCAATCCTGGGTTCCCTTCAGAACTTACTCTTATACATTCACTTCTACATATTTCATCAATATTTTCATGTAGTATGCAAGATTACTGTTCTATTAAAGGGAGCAATCAGCTCATATTTGCAATGCGTACCTGAAAGAGCGAGACCCGACTGAGTGTATCCATATGAACATTGATAGCGATGTCTGTCTGCATCCTAATTGGTACTCCAAGCAGTAGATCTCTCTCATCTGAAAGATCATGAAAGAGGAATCTAATCATTGTTATCAAGATTGCCATGACAACCCTACAATCATGAGCAAACTTGGCATACCTGCACGCAATGGAGCTTGGGGGAGAACAACATTTTACTACACAGATGGCAACATGGGAAGAGGGACCAAAAGAATCACAGCCCCTATTGGCGATGCATAGTTCTTCATTTTTCATGGCTCAATTTAGTGTTCAAATTTTTAACTATCAACTCATTTCATATCATAACAAATTCTTGATATGAACGTGACAGCATATCAACATGGAAATCAACCAAAATGACAAATTGGATTAGACACATTTTGGAAAATTTGATGTTAACTCAACTGTTTGATAAAAATAATATTGTAAGGGCTAATACATTCCTACAGAAAAAGAAGTTTTTATAACCTATAACAGGCATAAACAATCTGACAAATAGCTTCTCAGAGAGAAAGTTGGAGGTGCTTTAAGAGAGTAGGCCTACTACTTGTTTTTCTCTTTTAAAATTGCCCTTGTATATGAGGTGAATTACCTAGCACAGCTCCCTGGTCCCAAGAGTAGACGTAATATTGTCTGACTCTCTTCTGAACAGACTCCGGGATCTTCCATACCTGCAGGAGGCTCATAGTATCATCCATCTGACGACGGAATGCATCTTTGGTAGCTCCTGCCTTGGCCGAGATATCCCTCATCTAGCATCAGAACAAGAAAGATTTTGATGACATTGCCAAATAAAGTTTACTTGGTAAAAATGTAAGATCATTATTGTTGAACTCAATCATTATTCCTGTTGGAAAAATGTCTGCAGTTAGCAGTCGCAGGATCATTACCACCATCAGCTCACGATTGAATTGTATGAAAATCCTACATCAAATATCATTGCTTTTCGTGGTTATGGCCTATTAGTGCTTCATATCCTTATCAATTTTGCTGTAGTTTTGTTTTGGAGAGATATTCTGCCCCTATTTCCAAATCGGAATCTGGATATTGGACTGTCAATCCAAATCTACCATCGTCCTTCCTTCCATCATCTCTCCTTCCTTCATTTCTTTCCCACATCTTCATTCTTTCCCTTTTACCTTTCCTCTTCCCTCTTTCCTTCCTTCCTTCCTTCTTCTCCCCCCTCCCTTCCTCCCTTCAGCCTTCCTTCCTTCCCTCCCTCACTCCCTCTCTCCCTTCCTCTCACCTTCCTTTCTTTGTTTCTTTCTTCCTTTCTTTTTTTCTCTCTCTCTTTCTTTCTTTCTTTCTTTCTTCCTCTCTCCTTCCTTCCTTAGTTTCTTTATTTCTCTATTCCTTCCTTCCTCCCGGTACTGTCTCTCTGTCATCCTCTCCTTCCCATTGTCCGTCTGTTGCTCCCACCAATCATCTTCCTTTCTCATTCTTCAATTTGCATAATTAACTAACAACCTCACCTGACCAATCATAGAAGCAAATACAAACACGCCAACGATGAAATCCACATTCATAAAGAAGATCTGGGTTTCGGTGTTGGGTGGAGGGAGATTGCCAATCACAATGAGCGTCTTTGCTGACCGGAATAGGCATTTTGTGTACCTAGGGAAAAACACACAAAAAAATAATATGACAGGCTTCAACTCTTGATGGAACTTATATAAGAAAATCTTGAAGACACTAGCTGATTTTAATTTCCATGTCTCTTTGGGTGAAAAAAAGCTGCAATGAAAGGTCACAGATTGTGTATCACTTGTCTTTTGATATGTTTGTCTATTTCTCTTATTTTTGTCCATGTATTGTGAAACACTCTGGTTAAATTTAATCTAGTGTGGAACCATTGACGCGTCACAAAGTGACATCATTCTAAATACCATATGTGCTGAGGAGAAACACTAAGACAGCCACATCTAAATCATTTACTCTAAAATATATGACAAGTCATAGTAAGATCGAGAGTGAATATGAATGATGGCGTTGATTGTGTAAAAATGCCCCTGTCTAGAATGAACATTTGGTGTACAGCATACCCTCTAATTGATTTTTGATGTCTGAATCCCACCGCTGCCACTGTTCTGGTACAAATGTTAAAGTCCTGAGTTGCGTTTCATAAAATGTTTAGAGGTATGCAAAACTCTGCATGATTGGTGATCACTTTCTGCAATTAATTATAACCCTGACTTAGCACCTGGAAAAGGAATACCAGTGGTGCGTAACTCTAGGAAAAACTTCATTAAAAAACAACCCAGTTGCATGAGAGTTCTAAACAAACTAAAACAAGTTACATATGAAAGAAAACAAGAATACTGTATGAGGAATCTAACTTCACTGCAAATCATATATCTCAGAAAATCTTGAGGCCTCTCATTCTACAAAAGAGGAACTTCATATTGCCTACATGGAGAAGGATCGAATTTCAAAGCCAATGAAAAGAGAAGTTTAAGTTATATGTTCATAGTTCAAAGTATCTACAACTCAACCATAGATCATTTTAAAGTCAGAAAGGTTTCAAGTTTAAAACGTTAAATCTGGTCAAATCACTAAAGTATAGGCTGCAGTACTCAGCACAAATTTTGAGGTAAATTACTTGATTCGAGAACAAAAGTTTACATACTCTTCACTGCCTCAATACTTACACATCGACAGCAGGATCAAGGTAGACCCAATAATCTTTTTCCTTGGCGATTTCATCCCTCCGTATCCCCTCACCCTTCAAGACAGCATAGTATAGGCAGGTGTTGAGATGAATCATGTACAGTAGATAGCATACCATCCGGAATATCCTACATCAGGAATCAATCAATTTATAATTAAAAGTCTCTAATCCAGCCTCCCTTTTGGATGCAAATATTTCTGTGATTTTGCAATGTTCAAAATTGAGCAATTAGAGAAATATAGTGCGTAATCGTACTTCCTCAAAAACCCATATGAATTATACGTCATTGCACTTGAAACATACATTTACAATACATTTTCATGAGAGCAACATGAATTCACACATCAAAACACCTAAAACTGACACATGTGTTCAATAGTGAATGTTCTGCATCCAACCTGTGTCATTTCAAAGGTTGGAAATGCAATTTGCATATGCTAATTCATGGGAAGGGTGAAGGGGCTGCAGCCCATCTATCCCCTCCCTCTTCCTATTGGCATCCATATCCCCTCCATTTTTTTAGAAGTGAAGACCTTTCTTTTTGCTTGTCGGACCATTGTGGAGAGTTGGAAGGGGAGGGGGGTCAAGAAAAAAAATCAGGAAAAGAATAAGTCCCCCATCATTGAGGCAAGGTTTACGCCCATGAGCATCATAGACAATATTTTACTTGTATGACTACTTAATCAAAGAGTAAATGATTTAAAATATACAAAAATATATTTTCTTAAATATTAATTTCACTAAGAGGTTAATAGCGCACTCATTTTAACAGCTGGCTTTTTATTCACTGACCTGATTCCGTGTGCTGACTTTGATTTATTCTCAAACTTTTGAGAGAACTCTAAGTAGGAGTGGAACTTGAAGAGGCGAGGAAGTCTCAGCAGAGGTTCTACTCGACCAAGCGAGAAGTAAAACAGATCCAGAGGCAGTAGGGAGAACAAATCAAACTAATGTGGAAGAGAAAAACAACACAAAATAAAAATCAGGATCAATTTATAGTACATTATTTGTTACATCCTGATGCGCTAATTCCTAGAACAAACCTTCATCCCAATTGATAAAGGGAGCGGCTGTCTCCAACAGTAAATAGCAGTGTTCAGAGAAGTGTTTTGGATCAAATGATTTTGGATCATCATAATGATGATGATGATGATGCTAATGATGATGATGATGATGCTGCTGATGATGGTGATGATGATAATGATGATGATGATGATGATCATAACAATTATGATGTTGTTGTAATGATACATCCTTAACAATTCAAACCTGGATCAAGTTTTTTGCCTTCTATAATCAAACAGATTAAAAATATCAACATGAATATTCTCACCTTAAAAAGTCTGGATGATGTATAGTGTGTCAGCATGCATCTCTTATCTGTCTGCAGAAAATAAAAAATACATCTCTGATATTGAACAATGCGTCACTATAGATAAAATTAAATAAGAGTAGCTAAATAGCATTAATATATCTATAAAGCAGATATATAGACTGCAAATTACATTTATGATCAGCCTGTATTTGAACCACCTCTAGGAAAAATGCTACTACTCATAAGAACGGATAATATAGCACAGGTAATGTGACAAGAACACAAATAAAAAACAAATTATCAGAGAATTTTTCATATTGTCATATATTTTACTTTACATGGTAGTTAGGATTATCCTAGGTACCACTTGAAAGCCTAACTCCTCTTGGAAGGGCCGATTAGAAAAATGAGATCAGCAAATGAAATATGGTATTAGGCCATTAATGGTTTCTAACAATACAGTGATATATATATAGTTATATATAGAATGTATAATGGGAATCTGAGGCTAGTGGTTATTACACTTGTCTGGTATTTTGTGCGACGAATTTGATTCCCACTTATTCTTGAAAGTCTTCATTTCAACATCCCCTGATTGATGCAAACTTAAAACTTGAATCTATTTAACAATGCAGATCAATGCAAAAGTTTCCAAACATCTCCAACTCCAAAAAATAGCTTACAATGCCCTGTCCAGCCTGAAAGAACATAAGGCGAGCCCTGAAGAGGAGCATGTCAATGATGTAGATGAAATCACACAGATAGTCTGCTGCCAGCCAGTAAGAGAGGTTCCCAGAATGCTGGTACTCCTCGCCAAACGCCCCTCTCAGGAAGATGACGATGGCGTTGTAGAGGAACGCCAAGGTTACCACACTCAGCCAAACCAACCATATGCCACCTGGAGATGGAAAACAGATAAAATTGAATTACACATTGCTCATTTTGTGATGGATTATTGATTGAACAGGTATAACTGCTTCCTTAAAGTGTTCCTTACATCATGATCGCTCAAATATTTTGCCACTGGCTGTTGTCTGATTAAGTGTAGTGCATGATGATAAATTAATGATATTATTCATTACAGGTCTTTGCTCAAACCTTCAAGTGATATAATCAATGGTTAGACAGCTCAGATTCTCCATTTAAATTGGACATTCAAGAGATTTACCAATCACCTCAAAACTGTTAAAAAAAGGCAATGTTCCCTTTAGGCCAATATAAGTGTACCTGTTTAATCTTTTAGTCTGTAACAAACAAGTTGCCAATATGAATTTTCAGAAATCTGGTAGCTCTTGTAACTGCACTATTTAACATATCACAACACACATATAGCAAACATATGTCTGAAGTGATGGTGAATGGCATCTACGGTAGCAAAATTTTGAAATTTAAGATAAGATTTAAGATAATCACTTACCAAGAGGATCAAAATATTCTGGGAAACGCAGTGACTTGAACCTGGTCCAGCATCTGGAAACCTTCCAGAATTTACTGTTCTTAAAATGGATCTCCTCTGCCACATCACCGATGCTACTGGGTGCAAAGGAGTCTAGACGTCGACGGACGCTCGTCGGTTTCAGACCTAAACAGGATTATAGGATGCTCTCAATTGAAGATAGGGCATTTGCTATAGAAATATCTGCCTCCCCTGAATAAAGGGCGGTGGAAATGTAGTATAAAATTGGTACATGCATGTCAATCACTTATTGATTAACAAATGGCAGTTTCAATCTACAAAACTTTTGACATAACTTTGATAGTTTGCTATTTTGATATGGAAACGGTTTTGTGAAATAGCAAGAAATAATTGGGAGAGTGAGCATTATTTCAGCTTACAAAAATTGAAAAATTATTCTCATCTTAATTATCATTTCTTCACTGAAATATCTTAAAGGTATAGATTCATAATGAATGGGATGCAGAAAGTGATGTTAAACGAGCTGATGTATTCACAAGTTGCTTTAAATGCCTAAATAT
Source organism: Temnopleurus reevesii (assembly GCA_036244855.1). Classification (NCBI taxonomy): domain Eukaryota; kingdom Metazoa; phylum Echinodermata; class Echinoidea; order Temnopleuroida; family Temnopleuridae; genus Temnopleurus; species Temnopleurus reevesii. Next base: position 57,941 of record BQKZ01000405.1, read on the forward strand.
ATCTGTGTAGGATATTAGGAGTACATTTTTGCTCGTATTCTGTGTATTTTACGTCGAATACGTCAATCAGCCATTATTCCTATGGTGTGCTAAGTGCTTTTGAACGGGGGAGCGTCGCCGGCCTGAAATGGGCATTGCGATCGGTGGTATTGACTGCGGTGTGTGAGTTCACGTTCATTTTGTACGTGAAGCATGTTACGACCGCAGCATGATTTTTTATTTTGCAATAATTAAGCCATTTCTGGGTCGATTTCATTCAAACAAACTATGAACATACTCTAATTTACTACTGAAAAACTGCATTATGGTAATAATTTTACTGCAGCTCGCAAACAAGTTAAATATCTGAAGCGCCCTCCTCCCAAAACTGGTCAAGCGCTTTAATATTGGATAATCAGAATATTCTGCACAAGTAATATGAATGCACTTGAAATAATAGAATTTACGATATTCCAAACATGAATGCACATGTTTTTTTTCAAAAAGACAATTTCTTGAAAACAAACAAAAGATGCATTGTGTTCACAATTCCAATTTTGTCATTCCTTAATATGAGGAATAATCTTTACAAACTTAACACAAGCTCACTGTTATCTGCTGCTGCAGGCTCAGGTTCCGGTGGGGCTAAGCTGTTCTGGGACATGGGTGCCACTTCATTCTTCTTGATTTTACTAACTCTCTTTGTGATGTTTCGGGCCAGGTTCCACAGTTTGGGTTTCTTCTCCCCATCATCGCATTCAGCACTGGGAGAGGAAACATGGATATAGGTGTCAAAATGAGGGTCTGTTTTTTCAATTAACATCAACATCTTCATAGTGTCACTTTTTGATCTAGTACACAATATTATCCAAATGCCCATTATTGATAAACACCTGTGTCTCCCCATAGGGCCACATTCAACCGAGGCTGATTTCTTTATGTGTCTAAATCAGGGTTTTTATTTCCCTGTCACAGAACTTGAGCACTTTAATAAACTTTCCATTGCCATAGCTGCAATGGTGCAGTAGCAATACCATTATCGATAGAATATGCATATGAAATATCCCAACCCACTTTCTGTATTTGTGCTAGCGTATTATATATGGGTTCTGGGCCTCGTTAGTGCTCAGACATCACTCATAGAATGTCCAGATATAATCAGCAATAGAATTCGCAGCATCACCATCATTTTCCCCAAACCACAAATCAATCACACTGCACACTGCAGCCAGTTCATAATGATAATGATGATAATAATAATAATAATAAATACAGTTTATATAGCGCACATATCCACTCTGCTGAGTGCTCAAGGCGCTCTGTTATTACCAAAGCATCACTTGCCATCCACTTTTTCTTAAACCAATCGACTACTGGAACCAGGTAGTTCTACAAAAAGTCTATGGGAGTTGTAGAATTCAGTAGTCAATGGGTTAATCTGTATCTTTAATGGATACATTACCTGCTCATCCAGCTTGCATCGCTGAAGCTGCTCTGCTCACTCCCATTGGAGGGCTTCCTCTTGAACCATCGTTTCCATGGCGATGCATTACTCTTACTAGGAGATGGGACGTTATGTGGTAGGAGATTGACACTGTGGGTGCTGCTCCCTTTGCCCAAGGTGCTCAGGTGTGCTAGGTCCGCATCTTCATCCTGGTAAAGTTTGAAAACAGATCATTTACAATACAAAATATACATTTAAAATTTAAAAAAAAACATGAGCTAGAATATTTGAAAATTATCCAAATAACCAGAAACAAGCCCTATAAAGTGAGAGGACCACCAAATTCTAGACTTTCGATTAATTAGTTGTTTGCAGTAATCCCAGGATAGAAATTTTGAGGAATTTACGAGACTAAGGGGGTGTTGCTCAAAAGTTGCAATTGATCGCAAGTTCCAGTTGATCGTAATGCGCGTCTTGTTAAATGCGTATACCGTGCGAGAATGAAAATGAGCGTTACCATTTCCAAAGTTGCAGTTGATTTGCAGTTGATTTTGAGCAAAAAAGTACCCCAATAATGAGGTAAATCATTGATAACACCTATCTCTTACTCACAGCACCATAGAGCTTACCAGAAGCTACAACAATTTTAAAGAACACTTCAGATTACATTTTAGAATTTCAAAATAGTGTTAGTTTTGCAGTTGATACCTTTATTTCTGAGAAATGAAATCACTTTGTATTCCAAACATTTGGAAGCATTGTTCTTTTATTCGATGATTTTAAAACACTTAATACCTGAATGACATTTGGATTTGAAAACACAACATTTCTCTAAAATTGACCATCATTTTCTCCAGGGTTGTGTGACATGAAATTGTTTGTAGGTCTACCCATAAACCTACGAATGGCCGGTGAGCCTTTACTAGCTGCACTAAATGCTACCTCCTGTCACTGTATCACACTTGAGAAAGGTTACCAGTCTTTCATTGAGTTGTGAGAAGATCTACATATTGTACTATGAAACACAACCCAGGACACATTTAAGAATGAATGAATGACTTACAGATGACTTGAGGCTCCCACTCTCCACAAAGCCAGGCAATGGTAGACTATGTCTCTTCAGCTTCGAAGCCTTCTTTGGAGGCATTAAGCATCGTGATATGGAGTAAGCACCATTCCTAGAGATAAGAGCAAAATCAAACCAACTCAAATCAAATCAATCAATACTTGATAATGATTGTAAATGTAATCATAGTAGAGCACACATAAATTATACACTGCATCATAGCCTGATTCTAACTCACAAACCACCTGAATCTCAGCATTTGGAGGAATTATGAATATTAATTTCAGTGGAAAGTAGAATTTTGGTAATGCATATCTTTGGGTAGGAAGATACTTGGAAGTGGAACAATAATAGCATTGCATTATGCAGTGTCAAATGCAAAAAAAAAGGTTAATGGTATTATTACCATTATAATTGTAATTATTCTTCATTAAAATGGCAATTGAAAGTAGACCTAGGCCTCTTTATCTTTCATGATAAAATTAGATGATACTGTACAAAACTATGTATTTATAATTCTAGAAAAGTCACAAAACACCCTAAAATTTTTGGAAAGAAAAGAATTGTTTTCTTTTAAATTCATAATTGCTGAGTGATGTCTAGATATATGATAAGATAACCTACTTGTTCTTGTTCTTGTGATTGTTGTGTACATCTCCATTGGTATGATTACTGGAAGGTGAACTGGATGCATTCCATGACTCCAGTGGGGAGTGGCCATTGGAGGGCGGGGCACTGCTTGCCCCTCTGCTTCCATCAGTGGCTGCAGGAGAGAAGATGATAAAGAATATAAATAACGAGAACTGCTGAAACTGCTTATCCGATAATGGAGAGCTGTGGAGTAAAATGAAGTAAAAACAGAGCTTGAGCTTTCGAGGATACTGATAGAGTTCTAGGTGAAACTTTGTTGTCAAATGCATTTCTCATCTTATATCCCATAATTTCTAACTAAGAAAGCATTATTTTAAATGCACTTTTTAACAATCTAGTATCTTTAAAATGGTATTCATCATCACTTTCAACGCTTGAAAGGAAAAAAAAGTGAAATATAGCAATCATGTTAGTTTGCAGGCCTACCCAGCTAAATCAGACAAAAGGAAGGAGGCTGATTAGTCATGAGAAAATAAAATAAGAATATCTGAGAAGATTGTAGGCTAATTGTGAAAGGCAGAAGTGATGAATAGTCTGGAAAACAATTAGAAAGAAACTGAAAAAGAAAAAAAAAACAGAGTGGCAGTAGGAATCTAAGAAATACTAAAAATCCAAAGAATAGTGATTTCTTGTAGGAAATGATGCTTCTATGTTAGAACAAGTATAGCATCAATAGACTGTTATGGATGTTTCTTCCATTCCTTCTTCCAATTGTTCCAACATACAAGCATTATTCCCCCTAGAAAAAGTTATTATCTGTCTGTACATCGCACATCAAAAAGGAATTTTAAAACTATATAGAATATCATTATTAAAACTTACTTCCATTCCCGTTCTGATGCTGCTGATGGTTGTTAGAAACCTTATCGTTGGTAATGAATCCCCCGTTCACCAGATCCACTTCCTCGTTTGCATTGACGAATGTGTAGGACAGACTGGATTTACGATCAACGCTGCTGGGAGGTCGGGAGAGCTTGATCGTTGGGGTTAGGGGTGATCGAGGGCTTGTCTCCCCTGGCTTCAGCTGGAGATTGTTCATCTCCAAACCATCTGGTTTCTTTCCTCGAGGCATCATGAGGGCGGATGATGGTTATTGTCATAGAAGAAGATGCTGATCAGAATCTAAATGCTGTAGGTATTAAAGTTCAAGTATATAATTTTGGTAATGCAAGTAGATGCATTACACATTTTTAATCCTAACCAGATATAATTAAATTTTAAATGATGAAGATATTATAAAGAGTATGAAAAGCAAAAATAAGGGATTGGGAAAACTCATCATCTTAAAATCATTTATAACATAATGGTGTAGTGGTTCTGACTATCCGCTTTAACTAGGGGTTGGCCAGTTTGAATCCCACCCATGCCGTTAATTTCCTCCGGCAACAAATTTATTAACACAGTGCTGCACACAACCCAGGTGTTTACATGGTTACCCAGTAGAATATGAAGATTATCATCACCATACACTGTTAGTTAATATCATTGAAGCACCCCAGGAAGGTACTAGAGAAAGCAATCTAATCTTTCATCAGAGCACTAACTGAGTTTATTGTTTATCGTTAGAGCCTTGTGGGTGAAGTGCCATACAAAGCAATAATATCATATACAGCAGCTTCTTGTGCAAAACATTGGATGGAAATTCGTTGATAATACCCCATTTGCCAATTTTAAGAAATTTTAAGGAAATAACACCACTACCAAGATGAAGTGCTAAATAAGATTTGATGGTTAAATACGACTTATTTGATTCATGAGTAATATTCAATGTTAGTGTAAATAAATATTCATAAGATATATTTATAAACATCCCATATAATTCATATTGCTGATATCGTTTTACAAAAAAGGCAAGTGTAATCAATACATGTATTGTCATTCAGCTTGAGATGATTTATCAAATAATAATGAATACTAAATAAGTACTCCTCCTTCTCCTCTTTCTTCATTAGCGTCCTACTATTGGCACCATCATCACCATCATCACCATCATCATCACCAACACCAGCAACAGCACCAGCAGCACCTAGCAGCATCACCATCAACATCTTTATGTATACTACCATCATCATCAACCACCACCACCATCACCACATTTACATTAGCATGTCATCATCACCATAACCACCACCCTCAAAATCATCATCATCATCATCACCATTATCATCACCATCATCACCACCATCATCGCCGCCATGCATCCATACCACCATCATCATCACCACCACCGCTACATCTTCATGAAATAGGTGGCATCACCTCCATTATCATCATCATCATCATCATCATCATCATCATCATCATCATCATCATCATCATCATCATCATCATCATCATCATCATGCATCATGCATCATCATCTTCATTACCACCACCACTACCATCATTATTACCACCAGTACCATCATCACCATTTCATTGCATATCTAATTGGTTGCATCTAATCTTGCAGTCGATTCATACCATTCATACCATGCATATGCCTACGTGCATTCTGCATCTTTCATAGTTATTACAATGTACCCTAATTTCGTTAATACAGTAGTTATCTTTCACACATCACCCAACATTCTTACCGAACATGAAAGGTGTACTCGCAGACAATATCTCCTACAGTATATTACGGAAAATCACCAATCAACAGCATCCCTCACGAACACATCCAAACTGATGCTCGGAACCGATGTGATTTGCATCAATTTAGACAGCCGCATCGTATCAGAAACACTCAACATTATTCTCAAGAGATGTTTGGCATATCTGCAGAGTCCAAGTGATGGTCACAGACATCAAATCAATCTAATTTCAGCTTACATCCTCTTCATCGAGAAAAGAAAACGGCCTGCGGTGCAACAATCGCTGACATTTTACTCGCGTGATATCAGGCACTCAAGTTGTGATGTAACTTGCGGCCGAAATCGTCTGATTAAAATTGCTTCGCAATAATGAGATGCAGGAGAGCATTTGGTTAGCAACGTCACACGCAGGCCCTCACAACGGCCTTGGTTACGGAAGTCCTCCACTCGACGGTGGATGGATAATGCGGAGCTGTGAGGCGATGCGCGCGCAAGTGGATCGCATCATCATTATCATAGCTCGCCGCAGCATCTGATGTCCAGTACAACAATGGGGCTTCGCTCCAGATGAGTGGCAATGTAGCGGGCGGAGCCTTTTCTTGTATCAGCAAAGATGTGCGATTGGTATTCAATTGTAAAACTGAGACCCCAACACAAGCTCTGCTTTTCGATTCTTCGCCTCCTTAATTTTTACTATGTTGTCTTCTATTTTCCTTATGTATGTATGTATTTTGAAAAAGAAAATAAATGTTCTATCCAATTTAAAAAAATGCAATTTCTTTCATCTTTGCCGTAAAATCATAACCACCGTTTATGGTAAAAATACAATAAGGTTAACTATTATTTCAAACATTTAGATTTAATTTAGATTAATTTCAAGAAACTAACCTGTTAACCGTAAAGAAGACGATTAGCCTAATGGACAGGATTCTGAAACCGCAAGGCCAGATACGTATAAATAGACAATAAATCATTTTTAAAAGAGTGAAAATGATAATGACAAGCGATACATAAATAACACAAACTATTATTTTGATAACCAATGGAAATCTGTTGATTTTATCCCCCATCGATAACACGCAACATGACAAAAAATAAATGTGACCAATTCGAGTGAACATAAATTGAACAAAATTACAAAGGAAGATCGCATACAAATATTTACTATAGATACTTGTTTACATGTTAAGAGTTCGTGTTTTTTTTTAAATTCAGTTTTTTATTTATTCAAGAACATAAGAATTAACGACTCGAGCATTTATGATTTTGAAATGGACGGATGTGCAAAAAAAAGCAGATCAAAAAGAGCAAAAAGCATTAAAAAAAATTACTTCACTTAATTCTCCGCTACTGTTTGTCAAGGAAGAAGATCGTTTCCAGACATTTCGGACACTTTTCAGACGGTACGCGAGAAACATATGAGCCGACGTATACCATTATCATGATCTTGTTATCAAAAGTACGGCAGTGCATGTGTCAGAGCCTTGCACTCTGCAATACGCCCTCTATCAGTGTATCAGGTTTACAAGAACGAATTATGAACGACACACACAAGCTTTCCCA
>BQKZ01000405.1:75256-107725 GCA_036244855.1 Temnopleurus reevesii
AAGGAAGAAACACCAAGAAGGGTGAAGCAACAAGAAGGGAGAAATAATGAGAAGGGTGACACCAAGAAGGGAGAGACACCAAGAAGGGAGAAACACCAAAAAGGAAGAAACACCAAAAAGGAAGAAACACCAAGAAGGGTGAAGCAACAAGAAGGGAGAAATAATGAGAAGGGTGACACCAAGAAGGGAGAGACACCAAGAAGGGAGAAACACCAAGAAGGGTGAAACACCAAGAAATATGAATCACTAAAAAGGATGAAACATCACGAAGGGTGGCACCAAGAAGGCTGACTCCAAGAAGTATATTAAGCACCAAAATGGAGATAGAAATGGATGCACTAATAAATATGATGCAACAAGAAAGGAGAGGCACCAAGAAGGGTGAAACACCAAGAAGGGTGACACCAAGAATTACATTGAGCACCAAGTAGGGGAGGCAGCAAGAAGGGAGATGCACCGAGAAATATGAATCACCAAGAAGGAAGAAACACCAAGAAGGGTGAAGCAACCAGAAAGGTGACACCAAGAAGGTAGAGGCCAAGTAGGGAGAAGCAACAAGAAGGCTTACACAAATAAAGGAGAGACACCAAGAACTACGAAGCACCAAGTACATGAAGTAGGGAGATAGAAGGGAGATGCCCCAAGAAATATGAAGCAACACGAAGGTTGAGGCACTAAGAAAGGAGATGAACGAAGAAATGTTAATGACCAAGAAGGAAGAAACACCAAGAAGCGTGAAGCAAGAAGAAGGATAACACCAAGAAGTATTATATTGCGCACCAAGAAGGAAGATGCACTCAGAGGCATGAAACAACAAGAAAGGATTGAGAAGCACTAAGAAGGGTGGCATCAAGGAGGGTGACACCAAGAAGTATATTGAGCACAAAGAAGGGTGATAAAAGGGAGATGTGCCAATAAATATGAAGCACAAAGAAGGGAGAGGCACAAAGAAGGGTTGGGTGACATCAAGAAGTAATATTGAGCGCCATGAAATAAGATAGAAAGGAGATGCACCAAGAAATATGACGCAACATGTAAGGAGAGGCACCAAGAAGGATATCACCAAGGCGTATACTTTGCATCATGACCAGGAAGCAACGAGAAGGGAGAGAAACCGAGAAATATGAAGCAACACGAAGGTTAAGGCACCAATAAAGGAGATGCACCAAGAAGGGTGACACCAAGAAGTATATTGAGCACCAAGATCGGAGATAGAAGGAAGATGCACTCAGAAGTATGAAGCAACAAGAAAGGATCGAGAGGCACTATGAAGGGTGACACCAAGGGATATGTTGAGCACCAAGACGCATCAAGAAATATGAATGACCAATAAGGGAGATACACCATGAGGGGAGATGCACCAAAACTTATGAAGCAACAAGAAAGGAGAGGCACCAAAATAAAAAAAAAATAATAAAGCAGCATGAAGAGAGAGGCACCAATAAGGGTACAGCACCGAGAAGGGTGACACCAAGAAGTATATTTGGCACCAATAGGAGGGAGATGCCCAAGAAATATAAATCACACCTAGAAGGGAATGACACCAATAACATGAAGAACGGTGAAGCAACAAGAAGGGTGACACCAAGGGAGATGTCCCAAGAAATATGAAACAGCAAGAAGGGAGAGGCAGCAAGATAGGATATGCACTGAGAAATGTGAATGACCAAAAAAGAAGAAACGCCAAGAAGGATGAAGCAACAAAAAGGTGATACCAAGAAGTATTTTGAGCACCAAGATCGGAGATGGAGGGAAGATTCACTCAGAAGTATGAAGCAACAAGAAGGGAGAGACACTAAGATGTATCAAGCAACAAGACGGGAGAGACTGATAAGTCTATTAGGCACATATATATGGAGAGGCACCAAGAAATATGAAGCAAACGGAAAGGGATATGCATAAAGAAATATGAAGCAACAAGAAGGGAGAGGTCCCAAGAAATATGATGCACCAAGAAGGGTGAAGCATCAAGAAGAGAGAAACATGAAGAAGGATGAAGCAACGAGATGGAAATGCACCAAGAAGGGTGACACTAAGGAGTATCCCGAGCACCAAGAAGGGAGAGACAGCAAGAAGTATAAAGCAACAAGAATGGAGAAGCACCAAGAACGGTGACAATAAGAAGGGATCGACAATAAGAAGGGACAAACACTAAGAAGGGAATGGCAAACAGAAATGACAGGCACCAAGAAGCATAAAGAACGGAGACACCAAGAAGTATATTGAGCACCAAGAAAGGAGATAGAAGAAAGATGCATTAAGAATTATGAAGCAACAAGATAGAACCGAGAGGCACCGACAATTAAGGGTGACACCAATGAGTTTATTGAGTACCAAGCAAACAAAAAAAAAGGATAGGCATCAAGAAATATGAAGCAACAAGAAGAGAGAGGTACCAAGGAATATGATGAACCAAGAAGGAAGAAGCACCAAGAAGAGAGAAACACGAATAAGGATGAAGTAACGAGAATGGAAATGAACCAAGAAGGGTGACATTGAGATTGACATTGAGAAAGCAGATGCATCAAGATGGGTGAAGCACCAAGAACTATGAATCAACAAGAAGGGTGACACCTCGAAGTGAGAGGCACCATGAATGATGAAGCATGTGGAAGAGAGATACACCAAGAAGCAGATTGAGTACCAAGAGGGGAGCTAGAAAGGAGATAGACCAAGAAATAGGAAGTATCAAGAAGGGGGAAGCACCAATAATCGAGAATCCCCTAGAATTAATGAGGAAAAAGCACCTAGAATTATGAAGCGACTAGAAGGGAGAAACCCCAAGAACCATGAAAAAGAATTATGAAACAACAAGAAAGAAGATGGCACCGATAAATATAAGGCATAAAGAAATATGAAGCATTAAGAATGGAGAAGCAACAAGAAGGAAGAAACACTAAGAAGTATGAAGCAACAAGAAGGGATGCACATGAAGAAATATGAAGCAACAATAAGAGAGAGGCACCAAGAAGTATATTGAGCATCGAGAAGGGGATACAGAGGAGATGCACTCAGAAAGGTGAAGCAACAAGAAGAAAGATGTACCAAGAAATATAAAGCAACAAGAGGGGAGAAGTGCTTGGAAGTATATAGGAAGCAACAAAGAGGGAAAACAGAAAGAAATATGAAGCAACAAAATGGGAGACGCACCAAGAAGGGTGACATAAAGAAGTTTGTTGAGCACCAAGAAGGGAGAGACATAAAGAAAATGAGGCAACAAATAGAGCGAGGCACCAAGAAATATGAAGCACCAAAAAGGGAGAAGCACCAAGAAGGGTGAAGCACAAGAAGGGAGATGCCCTTGGAATGACACTAAGAAGGTTGGAGCAATAAGAAGGGTGACCCAAGAAGTATATTGAGCACCAAGAAGTGAGATAGAATGGAGATGCACCAAAAATATGAAGCCAAAATAAGGGAGAAGCACTAAAAAGTATGAAGCAACAAGAAGGGAGAGACATAAAGAAAATGAGGCAAAAATAAGGGCGAGGCACCAATAAATATGAAGCACCAAAAAGGGAGAAGCACCAAGAAGGGTGAAGCACCAAGAAGGGAGATGCCCTTGGAATGACACTAAGAAGGTTGGAGCAATAAGAAGGATGACACCAAGGAATATATTAAGCACCAAGAAAGGAGATAGATGTGAGAGGCACCAAGAAGTTTGAAGCACCAAAAAGGGTAATGCACACAGAACGGTGATACCAAGAAGAATATTAAGCACCAAAAATGGAGAGGCAGCAAGAGTGGAGATGCGCCAACAAATATGAATCACCAAAAAGGAAGAAACACCAAAACGGGTGTAGCACCATGAATGGTGACATCAAGAAGGGGGATACACATAGAATAGAATGACACGAAGAAATATATGAAGCACCATGGAGGGAAATAGAAGGGAGATGCACTAAGAAGTATGAGTGACCAAGAAGGAAGAAACATAAAAAAGGGAGAAGCACCAAGAACGGTGATACCAATAAGTATATTCAGCATTAAGAAGAAAGAGGCAGCAAGAAGGGTGCTGCACCAAGAAATATGAATCACCAAGAAGCGTGAAGCAACAAGAAGTATATTGAGCACCAAGAAGTGAGATAGAAAGGAGATGCACAAAGTAATATGAATCAACAAGAAGGGAGAAGCATCAATAAGGGTGAAGCACAAAGAAGGGTGATACCAAGAAGTATATTAAGCATCAAGAAGGGAGAGACAGTAAGAAGGGTGCTGCACCAAGAGGTATGGAGCACCAAGAAGGAAGAAACACCGAGAAGCGTGAAGCAACAAGAAGGGTAACACCAAGAAGTATAAATTATGGAGCACCAAGAAGTGAGATAGAAAGGAGATGCACTAAGAAGTATGAATGACCAAGAAGGAAGAAACATCCAAAAGGGAGAAGCACCAAAAAATGTGACACTCAAAAGAGAGAAGCACCAATAAAGATGACACCAAGAAGGGAGAATCAGCAAGAAATGCGAATCACCAAAAATGAATAAACACCAAGAAGGGTGAAGCAACCAGAAAGGTGACACCAAGAAGGGATATACACGTAGATGTGAATGACACCATGAAGGGTGAAGCACCAAGAAGGATGACACCAAGAAGTATATTGAGCTCCAAGAAGGGAGATAGAAGGGAGATGTACCAAGAAATGTTAATCACCAAGAAGGAAGATGCACTCAGAGGTATGAAGCAACAAGAAAGGATTGAGAAACATTAAGAAGGGTGACATCAAGGAGGGTGACACCAAGATGTATATTGAGCACAAAGAAGGGTGATAAAAGGGAGATGTACCAATAAATATGAAGCAAAAAGAAGGGAGAGGCACTAAGAAGGATTGGGTGACATCAAGAAGTAATATTGAGCGCCATGAAATAAGATAGAAAGGAGATGCACCAAGAAGTAGGACGCAACATGTAAGGAGAGGCACCAAGAAGGATATCTCCAAGGCGTATACTTTGCACCATGACCAAGAAGCAACAAGAAGGGAGAGAAACCGAGAAATATGAAGCAACACGAAGGTTGAGGCACCAAGAAAGGGNGAAGCACCAATAATCGAGAATCCCCTAGAATTAACGAGGGAGAAGCAACAAGAATTATGAAGCGACTAGAAGGGAGAAACCCCAAGAACCATGAAAAAGAATTATGAAACAACAAGAAAGAAGATGGCACCGATAAATATGAAGCACCAAGAATGGAGAAGCAACAAGAAGGGAGAAACATAAAGAAATGTAAAGCAACAAGAAGGGAGAAACACGAAGAAATATAAAGCAACAATAGGAGAGAGGCACCAAGAATTAGCAACGCATTGAAGGTAGAGATACCAAGTAATATGAAGCAACAAAAAAGGGAGATGCACCATGAAGGGTGACACCAAGGAGTATATTGAGCACCTAGAATGGGGATACAGAGGAGATGCACTCAGAAAGGTGAAGCAACAAGAAGAAAGATGTACCAAGAAATATAAAGCAACAAGAGGGGAGAAGTGCTTGGAAGTATATAGGAAGCAACAAAGAGGGAAAACAGAAAGAAATATGAAGCAACAAAATGGGAGACGCACCAAGAAGGGTGACACAAAGAAGTTTGTTGAGCACCAAGAAGGGAGAGACATAAAGAAAATGAGGCAACAAAAAGAGCGAGACACCAAGAAATATGAAGCACCAAAAAGGGAGAAGCACCAAGAAGGGTGAAGCACAAGAAGGGAGATGCCCTTGGAATGACACTAAGAAGGTTGGAGCAATAAGAAGGGTGACCCAAGAAGTATATTGAGCACCAAGAAGTGAGATAGAATGGAGATGCATCAAAAATATGAAGCCAAAATAAGGGAGAAGCACTGAAAAGTATGAAGCAACAAGAAGGGAGAGACATAAAGAAAATGAGGCAAAAATAAGGGCGAGGCACCAAGAAATATGAAGCACCAAAAGGGGAGAAGCACCAAGAAGCCAAGAAGCGTGAAGCACCAAGAAGGGAGATGCCCTCGGAATGGCACCAAGAAGGTTGGAGCACCAAGAACAGTGACACCAATAAGTATATTCAGCATTTAGAAGAAAGAGGCAGCAAGAAGAGAGCTGCACCAAGAAATATGAATCACCAAGAAGCGTGAAGCAACAAGAAGTATATTGAGCACCAAGAAGTGAGATAGAAAGGAGATGCACAAAGAAATATTAATCAACAAGAAGGGAGAAGCATCAATAAGCGTGAAGCACAAAGAAGGGTGATACCAAGAAGTATATTTAAAATCAAGAAGGGAGAGGCAGTAAGAAGGGAGCTGCACCAAGAGGTATGGAGCACCAACAAGGAAGAAACACCGAGAAGCTTGAAGCAACAAGAAGGGTGACACCAAGAAGTATAAATTATGGAGCACCAAGAAGTGAGATAGAAAGGAGATGCACTAAGAAGTATGAATGTCCAAGAAGGAAGAAACATCCAAAAGGGAGAAGCACCAAAAAATGTGACACCAAAAAGAGAGAAGCACCTATAAGGATGACACCAAGAAGGTAGAAGCACCAAGAAGTGTGACACCTCGAAGGTAGCGCCACCAAGAAGATAATACGAAGCAACAAGAAGGAACACAAACAGGGGTGAAGCAACAAACATGGTGACAAAAAGTATATTGAGCACCAAAAAAGGAGAAATGAATCAACAAGAAGGGAGATGTACCAAGAAGGGTGAAGCACGAAGAACGGTGACCCAAGAAGTATATTGAGCACCAAGAAGTGAGATAGAAGAGAGATGCACAGGGAAATATGAAACCCAAAGAAAGGAGAGGCACCAAGAAACATGAAGCACCAAGAAGGAGGGAACACTAAAAAGGGAGATAAAACATTTGTAGAAGGGAGATGCACCAAGAAATAAGAAGTACCAAGAAGGGTGAAACACCAAGACAGATGACACCAAAAAGCATATTTAGCATTAAAATGGAGATAGAAAGGGGATGCACCAAGAAATATGAAGCACCAAGAAAGGAGAGGCAACAAGGAGAAAGAAACACCAAGACGGGTGAAGCACCAAGACGGATGACACCAAGAAGCAAATTGAGCACCAAAAATAGAGATAGAAGGAAAATGCCTTAAGAGAAAACAAATAAATATAAAGCACCAAGAATGAAGATGCAGAAAGAAGGGCGACATTTAAAAGTAAACTGATCACCAAGAAGGGAGAGAGAGAAGGGAGATGCACAAAAAATATGAAGCACAAAGACAGACGAAGCACCAAGAAGGGTGAAGTACCAAGACGGGTGACACCAATAAGCATATTGAGCACCACCAATTGAAATAGAACGGAGAGGGAAATATTAAGCAACAAGAGGGGAGAGGCGACAGGAAATAAAAAGCACCAAGAACGGAGAGGCAACAAGAAAAATGAACCACCAAGAATGGAGATGCAGCAAGAAGGGCGACATTAAGAAGTAAACTGAGCATCAAAAAGGGAGGGAGAGAAGGGTGAAGCACAAAAAAAGACTGTGACACCAAGAAGTGTAAGGCATCAAGAACTGTGACACCAAGAAGTATATAGAGCACCAAAATGGAGATAGAAGGGAGATTCACCATGAAATATGAAGCACCAAGAAGGGAGAGGCACTAAGTAGGGTAACACCAATTAGAAGCATATTGAACACACGAGGGGGATAGAAGGGAAATGCACCAAGAAATATGATGCACAAAGAAAGGAGAAGCACCAAAATGGTGAAGCATGAAAAAACTGTGACACTAACAAGTATACTGAGCACCACAATGGAGATAGAAGGGAGATGCACCATGAAATATGAAATCTAGAAGGAAGAAACACCAAGAAGGGTGAAGCACCAAGACGGGTGACACCAAGAAGTATATTGAGTACCAAAATTTGAGATAGAAGGGAAATGCACCAAGAAATATGAAGCAACAAGAAGGGAGATGCACCAAGAAGGCTGTCACCAAGAAGTATATTGAGCACCAAGAAAGGAGAGGCTCCAAGAAGGCTGTCACCAAAAAGTATATTGAGCACCAAGAAGGGAGAAGCACCAAGAAATATTAAGAAATAAGAAGAAATTGGCACCAAGACGGTTGAAAAACCAAAAAGGGTAACACCAAGAGGTTTATTGAGCATCGAGCAGGGAGAAGTGCAAAGAAATATAAAGCAAAAAAAAGGGTAAAGTACCAAGAGGGGTGACACCAAGAAGTAAATTGAGCACCAAGAAGGGAGATAGAAAGGAGATGCACCACGAAATATGAAGCAACAAGAAAGGAGAAGCACCAAGAGGAAAGATGCAAGAAGGGTGAATCACAAAGAACGCTGACACCAAGAAGTATACTGAGCACCAAGAAAGTAGAGGCAGCCAGAAGGGAAATGGCATCAAGAAATATGAAGCAAAAAGGAAGGAGAGGCACCAAGACGTATGAAGCACCAGGGAGGGAGAGGCACCAAGAAATATGAAGTAACAAAAAGGATGAAGCACCAAGAAGGGTGACACCAAGAAGGGTAAAGCACCAAGAAGAGTGACATCAAGAATGGAGAGGCACCAAGAAGGCTAAAGCGGGCAATAAGTAGGAAGCACTGAAAAGGGAGAGGCAGCAAGAAGAAGGAAGGAAACAATGAATATGAGGTACCAACAACGGCGAATCACTAATAAGTGAAAAGCACCAATAAGACAGAAGCACGAAGAAATGAGAAGTACCAATAAGATTGGGGCACCGAGAATGGAGAAACACGAATAGGGTAAAAGCACCATTGAATGAGAAACATTAAAGTAGGAGCACCACTGTGGCACAAGCAACAAGAAAGGTGAAGCATCGAGAAAGATGGAGCACCAAAAGTCGTGAAACACCGAGAAGGTAGAAGTAGGATGAAGGCTAAAGCACCACTAAAGCGTAGGCTTGAGTATCAAGAAGAGTGGGAACAAGGTGGTGATGGAAGATGAAGCACCGCGAAAGAAAAAAAATGAAATTCTCAATCAACCTCGAAAACTTTGAACATGTTGAAGAAAAAAAGGTGAAGCACAAGTGAAGCAAAATGAAGGGAGAAACATTGGAATGATGAACCATCAGAAATATGAAAGCAAAAAAGCACCAAGACTTTAGGGTGAAACACCAAAAGGTGAAAGCACCGACCAAACTGGTTGAAACGTCGAGACGAAGGTAACACAACAAGTGCGAAAAAGGAACAAGCACCAAGAAAAATGAAGTAACAAGAAGGAAAAGGCACCAAAAGAGTGATCCACTGCGAATTGGGAAGAACCGAAAAAAAGCGCAAAAACACTAAAAGAGATAAATGACGAAGCACCAAGAAGGGACACTGAGCTTGAGTCAATGTGTTTTTCAAGTTCACACAGAGAACCAATCTGAGAGAAGAGAAACTTTAATTATAGGATCATTCTTTTCCAAGAAAATTCACTTTCACGTTCAATAAAGATTTCAAAAAGTACAAGTCTGGTCTGCTGGTATTTATGTCCTGTCATTTTTTATCAAGTTTGTAATATAATGCTTGGTGCTTAGAATTTTAAAGAAAATCGCATTCATTCATGGATAACACTGGTCAACAGCAAATTTGTTATTTGTGATCTTTTAGCTGATTTATGGTGAATCTGATGCGCTGAATCCAAACATCACATCGGTTTTGCACAATCTGGGCCCCGTAACATATTAAGGTTTGCGATTAATCGCTATTTTATTTTGAGATCAATTGCAATCTTTAGTACGTGATTTGCCATAGACCTGCGATTGATCAATCGCTATCAGATTAGCAATTAATCGCAAACTTTTAAAATGTTATATTTTGTTGATTAGTGTAACCGATAGCTCTGATAGGAGTGTTGTCTTGATAGCTGCAAAGGGGAAAAATTGGTGAGACTATTTAGAATGACAATAAATCACGACCCCACCCCCACAAAATTGATGGACAGTTAGAGAATGGAAAGTGAAAGTGTGAGAGATAATTCATGTAATTGGGGAATAAATAGCGCCAGCAGGAATGGATAAATCAAGAGGGTATGGAAAAACAGTATGCGTGCAAGCAAGCGCGAGTGTGTATGATGGAGTGAGAGAAAGGGAGAGAGAGAGAGAGAGAGAGAGAGAGAGAGAGGGGGGGTATAAAAGAAATAGGGGATCGACGTCATTTATATTTCATTTTTAATTTCAATTTTATTTTTTCTCATTTCCAATAAAGTTTTGGGTCTAAACTCAATGTTTTGATGTACATTAAATAAGAAAAAGAAGAATGCCTAGTGCACGTCGAGTATGCGTGTGTTTGTGTGTGAGTATGTATGTGTGTGTGTGTGTGTGTGTGTGTGTGTGTGTGCTTGTGTGTCCTAGAGAGAGATGACGAGAGGGGGGAGAGAATGGTGGTTTGGGGGGGGGGGCAGAGAAGACGAGGGAGATACCAGAACGTTTGGTTTGGGGTACTCGTGTGATAGCGCTGCATTATTGGGGAGAGTAAAGGGGGGGGGGGGGGGGGGGGGGAGTTGATATTCATTTACAGAACAAATTTGATAAATATCGTATCCTCACGATATTTATCCTTTCAACCCCTTTGAAAACCAGCCTGTAGGCTGAATAGGGCAATCCAACCTATGAATGGTGAATAAATAAATAAATAAATAAATAAAATGAATAAATAAACGCAGCTTAAAAATGACTCACTTATGCCCTTTAACACGGTCCTAAATACGAGCTCCTGATTGGTTGGAAATTGAGTTGCGTTAGATTTTCTGACTTGCGTTTAAACGCAACTTTTTATGCAATAGGGCCTAGTGTAATAATTACATGCTGAGAAGTTTGGCATATTTGAGGCCTGTAACATAAATGATGCAATTAAACCTACGATAAATATTAATTGCAAGTCTATGGCAAAATGTGTATCAAAGAGATGCAATTAATTGCAAAATTCATTGTATCTCTTTATGTTACAGGCCCCAGGCCTAAATGAAAATTCCTGCTAAGACCCCCTCCCCAAATAATTCGATTGATTGAAAATAATTATCAATTAATCATTGGAATAATCAACTTATAGCATTGCAACGTCTTCTTTACTACATCCAAAAAAGATCATAAAGAAATTGGAATTTCGATAAAATATTGTATTGCACACCATAATTGTTTATGAGGATTGCATAAAATTTTTCCAACGAGAAATACTGTTTGATTGTGTCATAAGTGTTGATTCAGTTAACGGCAATTAAAATAATACCAGCTATACCAGTTAAACTATCATTCAGTGATAAAAGAAATAAGCTATCTCAACTCTGAAAAGCAAATCCTGTGACAACTTTTGCATCCAAAATATTGGATGATTTCTTTATCAAGTTCAACGTTTCTCATTTTTAACATCACGAATGAGATTTTTTTTTAAATATCTTTTTTAAAAAATAACGAACAAACAAGGCACGTGCTTGAGCTTTCATCTGTATTTACTTTATATCTATATGTCTTGGGAAATTCTTCTCGCTGTCCTGCCGTCGTCTTGAACCAAAATGAACTTTGAACTGACATGCAACCAGACACACGTTATTGAAGCCAATCCCTTGCTTTGCTTGTTCAATTCCGTGTTAGGCCTATTTAGTATATTTGTTTACCATAAGCAAACGTTAGGTGCCAGGTTAGATGCGATAAAGGGGCGTTTCTCAGTGACGACATGGCCGCAATAATTCCTTGAACTTCTTGATTTCGAAAGGTCTAAACGGCAAATAAAATTTTGCCACTTATTCATGATGAAAACAGACGAAGAACAAAAAGTAATATGACTCCTACCCTCTCTCAGTCTCTGATATAATTACATGTAATATATGCTTCTTTCATGTTTAAGAATATCAAGCAAACCCCATTTATATTCAGAACTGACCATGTTGAAACTATACTCGATGTAAACACATACTATAACCCTCCTCCTATCTCCTCATTATCTCTTACCGCTGTTTTTTTAATTGAGGCGCGATTATTACATGCGCTCGCTTCCATGTGCATTGTGAATGCATCCACCCAGCTCCTTCGTTCTCTGTGGAATATCTCATCGCGCGCCTTGGGGTTTTCTTCATCCTCCTCATCAAAGGCTAGATGCGTGGTCGCGTGCATAATGAGATGCGACTTGTGCGTTGCGTGACCGTCTCCACCGCAAAAACATATACAAGAATTTAATCAAAACTGAATATCAAGTTCGTTGTCAGTCGTTTGGCCTGGCGTTGGAACGCCATTGTGTCTTGGCTGGGAGAGAGAGAGAGAGAGATGCAATGATTTTTTCCGTGCAGGGGTCAGATGTGCACGACGTAGCACCACAACATCCCCGGAAGGAATGAACGGGATGTAATGGACGGTGGTGCTGTGTGAAACAAAATTCCGTCGTGCTCGAATCGTCCGCATCGAGTCATTCACGCAGTCGACAATGCAAAGGTGATCGAGACATCGACGCGTCGCTACACATCGCAACTACCAGTCACCTAGATGTGTGGATGCATTTAATGCCACCGCCACCAGCCTCATCATCACCATCATCATCATTTGCAAACACACCACGCTCCACTGCCCAATATCAAATCAAGTGAAGACTGAAGGACAGATTTTTCTTCATTATAAATTCAAGACAAGACATCATGCGTGTGAGGCATGGAGACTCTCATCCGAATCCCTTGATCGTGTTGATGCGCCAACATCGCCACAATATTGATTTATACTCACGCTGAAACATATTTCGGAAATATGATTTTTTTTCTTCTACGGAGTAGCGGAAGCGGACTTTGTGAGGAATGAGTCTTGTATATTTTCCAACCCGTGTATTTCACAGTCACGTTTGTCCAATAACACTCATACATGATTTATAGCGCGTTCAATACTTGTGATCAATACTAGTTAATGAATGATTTATTTCATTTCGTGTGTGGTGCTGGCACATTTCACATCGCCGAGGATTTGATATCAAAGTTTTGTTTATGGTATAGCTTTACTCGTGCACCCAACTCTTTGACATTCAATTCGGACTTCATACATCTTTCACAGAAACTGATATAGCAGTCTGCAGTGGAAATCATTCAACGTGTTTGTTCAAGATCCACGATTATTTTTGTTAATCATTTTCATTTATCATGTTTATTGAACCAGTGGGTTGAAGATTGTCTGTTGCTGTAAACGGATACACTTGAGCAATAAAGAAACAGACACATGTATTTATTTTTATAAATATTTTATTTATAACATTTTGCTATAAATCGACGGTGAACCGTTAAAAAGTCACTATGCCTCGACCATCGCTGAGGAACGTTTTGTTTGTCTTTTTATCCCTCGGGACCGCCTTATTTGTCTTGTATCAAGGATACAGGAATTCTGACCCCAATTATCCCTCGGATGGCCAGTCAAAGAGAGATTCGAACCTAGGATCTGATTATACACATGATACCAAACTATATACCACTCGTGCTCGAGTTGGGATCGAGCTGAACTCCACGACGATGTCGGCAGGTGGTGGTCAGCGATGTCGGAGGTTATGGCAGAAAGGAAAGTCGGATTGGTTCGATAAGAAGTTCAATGATTCTCTTTTGCCTGTTTGGATGAAGGGAAATAAGAAGCTTCCATCGGAGATTGAAAAATGGTGGACGGTAAGAAGAGAAACACTGATTCATTAAATATAGCTTTACATGCTTTAAAAAAATTCATTGTGTCACAATTCAATAACCCTTTACGTCATGTATTGAAATGAATCGAACATTACAATTGAATTATAACACAAACCATTTCCAGTGTACAGCATCACAAGGAAGCATTAAAGAACCACTTGTAATTTGTGAAATTGTAATTTTGCTTCACGGAAATAGATCTATATAAGTGGATTTCAAAATCACAGTTTTATTTTCAAAAGCATCCAGAAGAATATATTAATTATGTAAGCGCCATGGTGTAGCATACGTAGTCCGAGTCCCACCTATGGTAGTTTCCGTGAGAAAGAAATTCACCCACATTGTGCTGAACTCAAACCAGGGCGGTGTTTCACCAAAATAAGAAAAACTTTACTAACGACTTTACGTTCGACTGGTACCTCTTCTTGTGCATAATGATTCATAATAGTGCGCGCATTCAGAGCAAGAATTGATCAAGAATTGATACCAGTCGAACGTAAAGTTGTGCGTAACTTTAAGAACGATTTGGTGAAACACCTCCCAGGTGGCAGGAATATTATTCCTTGATATGGTGCCGGGCCGGGATGGTGGCGGCTTAAGCCAGGGTAATGATAATGCGAAAGGGCCTATGCAGAGTGGAAACGTGCGCTCTATAAATGGTTAGGCTCAAGAAAATTAAATATGTCCTGCTCAGGCTCAAAAAGGCAGAAGCATTTGCTCAGAATGATTCCCGAAGCTTAGCAATTACCGCCCCACGAGACATCCTCGACCCCTTGTAGAATTTCACAGGAAAATGCACCAAAAACTACCTGACTACCCCCTGACTACTGGGATATTAAAAAAAGAGATAAAACGCTGACCCCCCCCCCCCCCAAAAAAAAAAAAAAAAAAAAAAAAAAAAAAAAGATGGAAAAGAGAAAGGGAATCAGGTCAGATCCTATAAGTGAGGTTGTGTTGATGGATTCCACCAGATATCGCAAAAAGGGGATAGATCAATGACATCTTTTGTATATCGATCACTATTCTTCTTCTTTAATTGGCAGTTAAAAGGTAATAGAGTGGACTTGACTTGAAGTTCCTCTGAATAATCGTGATCGATGATTAAAACGTACAATACAAATAAGTACAAGATGATGTTTATGGCAATCATGATAAAATGATAATAATAGCAATAACAATAATGATAACAATAATAATAATGATGATGATGATAATAATAATGATATTATTGAGAATAATGCTTCATGGTAGAACGAGTTATCTTTCTTGGAAATGTGCGTGGTCCTGAAAAGGACCTACCCACTCTCGACGTTTCGATGAGCATGTTCTCATCGTTTTCAAGAGAATGAGAACATGCTCATCGAAACGTCGAGAGTGGGTAGGTCCTTTTCAGGACCACTCACATTTCCAAGAAAGGTAACTCGTTGTACCGTGAAGCATTATTCTTATCATTCTTCCACGAGTGAAACCTTCAAACAATAATGATATTATTATTAGTAATAACAATAATAATAATGATAATGATAATAATAATAATAATAATAGTCGTAATAATAATGATGATAATGATAGTGATAATAATAATATAATAATAGGAATAATGATAATGATGATAATACTGATAATGATAACAATTGATTTGTTGTCATATTCCCACGTCAAAAGTCTTTAATCAATATCACCTGGATATTGTTTTATTCTAAAATCAAATATACACGTTTACTGGCTTGGAAAATAGAAGTGCAATTTCATTGAACGGACAAATATTTAAAGTAGGACTGTGCACAGCTGCTGGCTTTCAAGTGGTTAGAATGAAAAGTAGAATTTGAGCAGACGGGATGAAAAGCGGTCAGGATCATGATGATGCCAGACCGAACTGGATGAGAGAAACATGATGAAAAGCCACATAAATTAGACAGACGAGCATAATGTTGATATTAATCCTTAAGTAGGTATTCTATATTAATGTTTGCGGCCGTTAAGGATTTGAGAAAATCTCTAGCTAGCATTATCTTACTATCTGATACATGAAACAATGTCCTAATGAGATGATATGGGGCAAAGAAGTACAGTATTACAATAACCATTTCCCATTAGAATAAGGATTGAATTTATTTATTTGAACGTCATCGACATATACAGCCAACAATTTGTTCTGATTGCATTTGTTTCATATATATTTTGTTATGTCAAACAAATTTACAAAATAAAGAAAATATGAATGATTTGATTACAATAATGAAACAATTAAATGTTAGATAAAATGAATATTTGACAACAAAATACATAATCATTTTCTAAGCAAGGATTGTATTTATTTAGTTTTGCGAAGGCTACACTGTTTGGATATCATCAGGGGCGGAGCCATAAGAGGGGGGGGGGGGCGACATAGCACATGTGTCGATTTTTTCCGGAAAAAGTTAAAATCAAATATTCTTAAATGCGATTTCCTGGANGAAAAAAAAATGAAAATTAAATATTCTCAAATGCGATTTTCTGGCATCCAAGACCAAAAAAAAAAATATATATATATATAAATTGAGTGATATACCGCCTAATTTCCTCTCCCTTTTCCCTCTTTTCTTTCATTATTGCCAAAAATAGGGGGGGGGGGCGTATGCTGGGACACCCCTGGATCAGCTACTGGTCGACATAATTGTTATAATTAAAGTCTTTCAAACGGATCCAACGGATGATTTTATCATATTTATCATATTATTTCATATTTGATATGGTAGGGATATAAATTTCAAACATCTGATTTTTTTTTCCACAAATAGTTGTGTGGACAGCTCAAAAGGGAACTTTACCCACACATTGATGTGCGCTCAGTGGATGAAAAAAAATACAAAGGCCAATCTGTGAAACTTTGAACAAAATCCTATACTTTCCATTCAAAAGTTATGAATTTCAAAGTCTTGATTTACCCTCATGGGCTCCTCAAATTGGCAACGTACAGGCACAAAATGGCTGCCAACATGGAGAACTCTCCATTCACCTTGTAAACAGAATTTCCCGTTTTCTTCTTTTTCTAGAAAAGTAGACAAAAGTGTACTTTTCCCTTCAAGTATGATATGGACATTTTGATTCTGCATGCATTTCAGAATAAAATTTGTTGATTTGTTGTCTACTTTTCTAGAAATATAGAAGAAATTGTGAGATTCTGTGTACAAAGTGAATGGAGAGTTCTCCATGTTGGCAGCCATTTTGTATCTGTACGTTGCCAATTTAAGGAGCCCATGAAGGGTTTAAATTAAAACGTTGAAAATTCATAACTTTTGAATGGATTGATGGATTTTGCTCAAATTTTCACAGTTTGATCATTGTATTTATCTTCATCCACTGACAGTGCATCAATGTCTGTGAAGTTCCCCTTTAAGAATGTATAAAAAGATATGCTCAATTTGCATTTTTGGAAAACAAACAATATGTAGTATTAAACAAAATGAAAATTATTGATACAACTTTGTAGTTTTTAGATAATCTTATTAGCAGTATATGAAAAGCAAGCACGAGAACAGCTTTATGTTCAGTTTTGGATGATATTCTCAAGACTTGTTTTGACTCAATCCTAAAATGAGAAATGTTGTTTATTGATTATATCTTCCAGTTATCTACTAGCGTATTCTGGTAGGCGAAGGGACCACGCCCGTTCATTATTTAAACAGTGAATCGATTAAATCGAATCACTACACATCCGCAATCAATCTTCCATAGATTTGTCAACTCAGCTGTTTTATCAAGTAAACAATCAGGCAATCATATTGCATATCGACATTCNATTCAGTTTTTTTCTAATTCAACTGCATCAGGTCTTGTTTGTAACTAGTTTCAAATCAAATTCCAGATATATATATATATATATATATCAATATAGTATGGCTCTGCAAAATGGCTGACAGTGCTCAACCACGGAGGGAGCAAAGTATATATATATATATATATACACACAAAGTGAGTGATATACCGCCTAATTCCCTCTCGTTTTTGCCCTTTTCTTTCATTTTTTTTTTTGCCGAAAATAGGGGGGGGGGGGCGTGCGCCGGGACGCTTCCCCAGATCCGCTACTGATCATGTACTGTCGACATAATTGTTACTATTAAAGTCTATCCAACGGATCCAACGGATCCAACGGATGATTTTATTATATTTTTCATAGTATTTCATATTTGATATGGTAGGTATATCAATTTCAAGCATCTTTGATTTTTTTTCACAAATAGTTGTGTGGACAGCGTAAAGCCATTGTTTAACATTGTTTTCATTTAACAAATTCTCAACTGCCAGATGATAGAGTTTATCTGAAAGATTGATGGTGCATATAAACTAACTGGGAAAACAGCAAACTTTAAAATCAACGTTTAGTGCTTTAAACAAACGAAAATGTAAAACGTCGCCTCCATAGGCTTTGTACTGGAATTAATAATGATAATAATAATAGATGCAATTTATATAGCGCACTTATCCACTCTGCGGAGTGCTCAAGGCACTTTGCATTATTATTATCCTGGCTTTAGCCCGGCGTACACCAGCGCACATGGCATTTCAAAGAATAACTATTCCTACCAGGTACCCATTCACGTCACCCGGGTTGAGTGCAGCACAACGTGGATGAGTTTCTTGCTGAAGGAAATTAATACCATGGGTAGGATTCGAATCTACGACCCTCGCGTTGAAAGGCGAGGGTCGGAACCACTAGACCACGACGCATCCACACACCACAACGCCTCGTACGCTTTAATTCAATGTTCATAGATATCTTGATAGTGCATGTATAACTTTCGTTACTTTTGCATCCGCTGTTGATTTTTCATCTATCTGAATATATTTAGATAGGGCAGATAGCTTGGTTTGAGAATTTTTTAAATTTTGCAATGTTAAACAATGTCTTTAAGAGTGTAAAAAAAGAAACGCTCAATTTGCATTTTTGGAAAACAAACAATTTGTAGTATTGATTAGAAAATTATTTGATACAAATTTTAGCTTTTAAATAATCTTATTAGCGGACAGGGTATATGAAAGCAAGCCCTATAACAGCTTTATTTTCAGTTTTGGATAATATTCTCAAGACTTGTTTTGACTAAAAAATCCTAGAATTAAAAATGCTGTTTATTGATTATATTATATTATTATTCTGGTAGGCGAAGGGACCACGCCCCTTCATTATTTAAACAGTAAATCGATTAAATCGAATCACTACACATCCGCAATCAATCTTCCATAGATTTGTCAACTCAGCTGTTTTATCAAGTAAACAATCAGGCAATCATATTGCATATCGACATTCATTCACTCAAATCATTTTATTTTTCAATTCTTTTTATAATTCAAATACAGTCATAAATAATAATGGAAATAACTAATATGACAAAAGAAATGAAAAGATAGAGGCTATCAAAGAAGCGAGGCTTATTAAGAAGGCTGGCCCCTAATAATTACATTAATAATTTATACATGATAAAGCATAATATAAACGTATACAGATTATTACATTAATAAATAATTTTAATAATAATAATCTCTAATTTTCTCGGAGACAGTATATTGGTGATAATTTGATTTGAATCTGTCAAGTATATAATATACATGTACACACACAGAACTAGAACTCATGGATCTGAGTAAAGTCGCAAAAAGTGACACTATATTGACACACTGGTGAGTATATCTATGAAAATACTCAACTGTGTGTCATTATAGTGTCACATTACTCAAAGATGTGAGTTCCGGTTTTTTGTGTGTAGTTTGAAATTCCCTCGTCAGATATAGGCTAGATATATTTTTTCAAATTATGTGGACTGTTTAATGTTTCCCGCAACTTTTAAGACCGTTTTCATGGAAATCGGACATATTGCTACGACGTTACGTAACATTTTATACACGCATGTCAGCCTCAAAACTACCCCAAAACGTGATTTTGTCTACAAAGTCAATGCAAATTGTGGTTTTTTTTTCAAGTGAATCACATAAAATTCATATTTTTGTTTCCAGTGGCTGAAATAAATTCTTTTTAGCATAATTATGCTTGAAAAATATTTGCAACAAGTTTTGCTAAAAAAAACAATAGAAAACAAAAGGTCGAAAAATAGACAAATACTTAAGAAATTGAAAAAAAAACAATAAAAACATAAGAAATGAAATTTGTCAGTGCAATTTTTTATGTGGTATTGTTAGATATCATACCAGGGGCCTGTAACATAAAAGATGCAATTAAACTTGCAATAAATATTTATCGTAAGTATGTGGCAAAACGTGTACCAAAGAGATGCAATTAATTGCAAGATTAATTGTATCTCTTTTATGTTACTGGCCCCAGGAATACCTATACAAAAAATAGCATATCACCAGCATTTTGTGATTTCAAGCACAAAATGCATATTTATGCATAAATTAACATATTTAAGGGGGGCCTGANATTCAGTTTTTTTCTAATTCAACTGCATCAGGTCTTGTTTGTAACTAGTTTCAAATCAAATTCCAGATATATATATATATATATATATCAATATAGTATGGCTCTGCAAAATGGCTGACAGTGCTCAACCACGGAGGGAGCAAAGTATATATATATATATATATACACACAAAGTGAGTGATATACCGCCTAATTCCCTCTCGTTTTTGCCCTTTTCTTTCATTTTTTTTTTTGCCGAAAATAGGGGGGGGGGGGCGTGCGCCGGGACGCTTCCCCAGATCCGCTACTGATCATGTACTGTCGACATAATTGTTACTATTAAAGTCTATCCAACGGATCCAACGGATCCAACGGATGATTTTATTATATTTTTCATAGTATTTCATATTTGATATGGTAGGTATATCAATTTCAAGCATCTTTGATTTTTTTTCACAAATAGTTGTGTGGACAGCGTAAAGCCATTGTTTAACATTGTTTTCATTTAACAAATTCTCAACTGCCAGATGATAGAGTTTATCTGAAAGATTGATGGTGCATATAAACTAACTGGGAAAACAGCAAACTTTAAAATCAACGTTTAGTGCTTTAAACAAACGAAAATGTAAAACGTCGCCTCCATAGGCTTTGTACTGGAATTAATAATGATAATAATAATAGATGCAATTTATATAGCGCACTTATCCACTCTGCGGAGTGCTCAAGGCACTTTGCATTATTATTATCCTGGCTTTAGCCCGGCGTACACCAGCGCACATGGCATTTCAAAGAATAACTATTCCTACCAGGTACCCATTCACGTCACCCGGGTTGAGTGCAGCACAACGTGGATGAGTTTCTTGCTGAAGGAAATTAATACCATGGGTAGGATTCGAATCTACGACCCTCGCGTTGAAAGGCGAGGGTCGGAACCACTAGACCACGACGCATCCACACACCACAACGCCTCGTACGCTTTAATTCAATGTTCATAGATATCTTGATAGTGCATGTATAACTTTCGTTACTTTTGCATCCGCTGTTGATTTTTCATCTATCTGAATATATTTAGATAGGGCAGATAGCTTGGTTTGAGAATTTTTTAAATTTTGCAATGTTAAACAATGTCTTTAAGAGTGTAAAAAAAGAAACGCTCAATTTGCATTTTTGGAAAACAAACAATTTGTAGTATTGATTAGAAAATTATTTGATACAAATTTTAGCTTTTAAATAATCTTATTAGCGGACAGGGTATATGAAAGCAAGCCCTATAACAGCTTTATTTTCAGTTTTGGATAATATTCTCAAGACTTGTTTTGACTAAAAAATCCTAGAATTAAAAATGCTGTTTATTGATTATATTATATTATTATTCTGGTAGGCGAAGGGACCACGCCCCTTCATTATTTAAACAGTAAATCGATTAAATCGAATCACTACACATCCTCAATCAATCTTCCATAGATTTGTCAACTCAGCTGCTTTATCAAGTAAACAATCAGGCAATCATATTGCATATCGACATTAAACCATTCAAATCATTTTATTTTTCAATTCTTTTTATAATTCAAATAATACAGTCATAAATAATAATATGACAAAAGAAATGAAAAAATAGAGGCCAGCAAAGAAGTGAGGCTTGTTAAGAAGGCTGGCCCCTAATAATTACATTTATACATGATAAAGCATACACATAAACATATACAGATTATTACATTATAATTGCATATATAAACATATATTACAAACCATTAGTGAGCTAAATGAGTTACAAACCGGTGATTATATCATCTAATTGAAATAAATGAAATAGGATTATTGTCATAGATCTATAAAAATGGGAAATTTCACATGGGAAAATCAGGAAGTACTTTTTTGAAAGTATCTCTAATTTTCTCGGAGACAGCATATTGGTGATGATTTGGTTTGAATTTGTCAAGTATATGATATAGCTTGAAATTCCCTCTTCAGATATAGGCTAGATGTTTTGGGTTTTTTTTCAAATTCTATGGACTGTTTAATGACCGAAACGAGCAAAGTCTCTGAAGTAATTCCTTGCCGACATTCTTCATACCTTGGAGCCATATTGTTTCTTCCTTCACATTTGATATCACTTACTTTATACTACATTTAAGAGTTTGACCGGTCTCTGCGAACCCGTCACTTAGCTATATAACAGAAGAAAATGTAGCTAAAATCGCTTGTAATTCCGTTACCGTCCATTTGGAATGGCCCAAACGCACAGCATCCCATCTTGTAGGTTCACGTACATAATGGTATTCGTATGATCATGATGATGAAAAGAATGACCATACCAAATGAAAAGTTTTAGCACCCGTATTTCCACATTGCAATCACATTGCAATCAACGCTATTCAAATGTTTTCAAGGGATACAAGCATTGTGGATACGAGCATTGTGTATACACTGTAATAAATAAAAAACAATTCAATTCAATTCAATTCAATTCAATAAATGAATTATACAATTATGAACAAATTCGATGTCACCAGAGTCTCTTCGAAATTATGCTTTAAAAATAAGGGCCGCATAACTTTCGTTGTTACCATGGTGACAAACTATATGCATTCACCATTTTCATGGTTATTGTGTAAGTGTATTTTGAAGTGGTAGCTTCAAAAATAAACCTAAACATGATGTAGTATTTTTAAATCTGTTCATTTCAAAGCATGTTGTTATCAACAAATTAGGTTATTACATTATATTTTTACTGCTTCAAATTGCCGTGAAACTCGGTATTTCTTTTTACGGATAAAAATCTTTTGACATAATTTCATCCTACAGCAATCTGCAATATTTTCAAACAGCGTAGGATATGGGATCAAAGGAGACTTCCGATTTATGAAAACGGTACAAGCTGAGTGTTTATTTGCTCTCAATAGCTCACACCTTAACCCATGGAGACCCCGTTCAGACATAAGGCGTTAAATCACGTTAACAGACACCAGATTAACAGAAACTAGTTTAACGGTAGATTTGAACGGGACAGGAAGTCACGAAACCGAACTTCCAAACTGTTTTTGAAGTTCACTTCATATGGTAGATTTTCGAAGCCAGGACCTATAGTTCAGAAAGTAGTTTGCACGCTCAAGACTGGTATTATAGCGGCCATAAGTTTTAAATTTCACCCCAATATGTCAATCATCTGGCCGTTTCCGCCCGCGATATGCAGAGGCAATACGGGAACAAAAACTGTATACACCAATATACACGCGGGAAGATCACACGGGAAGTATTTAAACCCAGGTTTTCGTCCAATTTGCGTGAAATAGATTTGAAGCAGACTTGATATCCAGGTCTCGCTGGTTTGTAGGCTAATCTGAAAGGCGATACAAGTGGCGTTCCGAGCTAGTTTAGTGGAAGTCATTTTGAAAACTTGGTTTGAACACCCATTCCCATCAACTTGAATTAGGTTAGGACAAGCATTAAAATAGTAATCTGCTGGCGCTTCTATTAGAAATAAAGCGGAAAATTAGAAAAGCATAGCTTGACATTTCAACGAAATAGAACGAGTCATTAAACGCTTTTAAAATTGTAACAATTAATGCCGATGACATTTCAAATTTTCTGGATGGATATAATACATGCATAGTGATTGGCAATAAAATGTTTGCTCCATCATCCGTAATTGAAACATTTCTTTGTCATATGTCTACCCAGACTGTGTCTACCTTAAACATGTTAAATAAGAACCACGAAGGAAATCACGAATACAACATATTTTACAAGTACGAAAAGGTGATTATGTGTATAATATGTTGAAAGAACTGTTTTATACCAAATTCGATCATGTAAAACAAAAAACCTGATTATTATGCTGAGTAATGTTGAACATGAATACAATTTTGTGTGCATATAACCATTTCGAAGGCTTCAGTGGAAGTTGTTTGGTTCGTCCAATTTTTTTTTTCATTCTTGCTCAAAATGTTGTCCCTTTTTTGACGTCACAATACCAATCACCTTTCGCACTCCGTTCGCATTATATCATGTTCGTCAAACCCGCACGTTCCAGTCTTGATGATGTCTTCGTGATTCTCTTTTAATAAAGACCCATATTTCCTGCTCTAAATGGAATGTTAATATTCAATAATGAACGGCACATACCCCCAAAATTCCATTTCATTAACAATTTCATAGATCATTGTCTGAAACGCACCTAAAAAGGCAACCCTCATCCCCGTTTCTAATGCCCCGAGGATAATGTTTTTTAAAATGATATTTTCGTTAAAAGCGATGGCTGTATAACTGTTGTCGAGAATCGATATAAGATATAATATATTTAATAGGGATCATGTTCATTGTTCTAAATATTTGGCCAAAACAGAAGCCATCTGAAGTTTTTAAGTTCATTGGTTCAGTAAATTTCAAAATACAAAGCGATTGTGACAGCTGATGAATTTCCACAAGGAACCATAAACCTCTGCAGGGAACTTCGGCGAATACAGCGCGGTCGTTCAGAAAGCCCAAAACCACGTGCTTTCTGTGCCCTGATATGATCCATTTTACTCTCGTTTTATTTAATATTAAGTGTTTATTTTATTATATCATTATTTCAGACATTTTTGGTTTCATAGATAACAAGGTAATGTAATAGGAAAAAGAACAACAATTATAGCCATCAGATGCGGCAGCATATAGCATTTATATTCCTTGATTGCATTTACCCAAATAATCACATTTAATATACTATGAAAGTGAATTTCATATTGATTTCTTGAAACATGTTATTCTTCGGATAATACCAAATTTTCAAGATCTTAAACATTTTAATGGAAAAAGGATGATTACAGCAAAATATAGAAATTCTATTAATTTCAAGACACGTTGTCCCTTAAAAACATATTATTTGCGATTTCATTACATTTGCATATAATGTAATCATTATCATTTTTATAAGGATTCCATTCTTGTACCGTTTTGAGGGAACCAACCATTTTGGTATAAATTTGAGGTTCTTCATGTAACCATAGAGCTTATAGAATCACTTTGATGAAATATACCGGAAAGGTATAATTTGCAAATAGAGAGTAGGCCTCATGCAGTATTCAAAATTGACCGCATGATGAAATTAATAAACATGGAACAGTTTTGTATTTGACGTTTTGTTTCTTTTTGCAAAACTTCATTTTGACATTTAAGGTCAAATTAGTTATGTTAATTCAGTTCCCGCTACCAGCCTAAAAGGTTTGCAATTATCATTAACATGCTCAAAAATATCTTGTCATGCAATAGTTCGGTCATGTAGAAATGGTCAGCAAACACAGATACTGCGCGGTCTGCATGCACGCGCAGGCCTATATTAATCGAGATGGTTTATGTGTTGTCAAGGGTAAATATAAAGAAGGTGGGATGAGAGTGTGTTTTATCATGTGTACCACAAGTATACATTCTACTCTTTGAAAGGAGGGGGTAACCGTATGTGTACATATTTAGAATCCTTCAAAAGCAAGTGGGGGTATCGAAATAGAGAACCAGCGCCAATACTAGATGAATTCGATTTGTTCTCTTCCATAGAAACAAAACAAAATGTGATATGAACAGAATTTTTCTTTTTTAGCAGAGGTTTCTGCATTTATTCAACAAAAAAGTACAAATTCACAAAATTATAACATATAGAAACAAACAAGTAGATATATTTTTTCTTAGAATAATAAACACAAATATTATAAATGCAGGGGCCAACTATCGTAAGCTAATAATAGCTTGAAATGATCCATAGAAAATGATTGAAATCTTAGAAATAATCTACAATGATGTTGACTGTATATGTCGATGAATTTCCAAATTTCCAAACATGTAGAATATGATACATGGGAAATCTAGGATTGTTGATTTAAAAATGTGACTGCTAAATCCAATTCGCTGCTGAACCGTTGGTCGCTTCATTTTATCCCCAACCCTGGTACTCAGATATATCGAACACACACTTGGTGGTGGTATAATGGTTCCTAAGCAATATCACGAATTCTGCTTCAAAATACATCTTAATTTATTAGCTTGGTGAGGGTCAACTCTTTGAATTTTAAGGGATAACTACTTGACAAACATCACGAGCATCAATTGTTCACCATTGCTCATATGTTTGTATGCATTCTTCAATTTGAGTCATCCCAAATAATGTGAAAAAATATCATTTTAGTTGCAATTTGGTCATGATATTTATGAATGTTGTTTGGTGAGTCGGTTTGCTCACTGGACATTGGTTTTATTTATATTTCATTAATCATGACCAATCATGGCTTCAATGTAAATTGCTCCTTGGTGTGGAAATACATAGTTCTCATCGTGGAATAATGAACGGCTTTCGTTTTTATCAAGAATTCCCTAAGAGCTCTACAAATGCAGCATCATAACACTGGCTTTAGTAGTGCAGCTATTTAAAGCGCATAAGCCTTTTCAAGGAATAAATTCTTACCAGAACCAAGCACGCAACGATTGGATGTATGGAAACGAGAGAAGACGTCATCAGCTCATTAACATTTGTCACCCCGCTGTAGAGAAGTAATTATAATGGGTTGGTCGTGGGTCGTGGGTCGTGGGTAGTTGGTCACCTGGGTTGAGTGCAGCACAATGTGGATGAATTTCTTGCTGAATGAAATTAACACAATGGGACTCTCTGGTTGAAAGGCGAGAGTCACTGAACCACTACACTAAAAGAGACTCCATTATTCAATTCCTTAAAACAAAATCCACTACTATAAGAGCACGCTTCACTGAGCACATACAAAAAAATGTGTGTTTTGTTCAGAATCTAAATTTTATCAACTTGTTTTTATTCTTTATTCGGTCATGACTATGTATAATGATAGTCAACCATAACATGCGCGTGCATCATAAATTTATCTCACATGATTAAGCCCGAATTAACTTGTTATTCTATTCCTCCAAAATGTCATTTTCCATAGTCAGTAGAGCGTGAAAAAATAGGTTTGATTCATGATTTGTGTTTAACCCCCCCCCCCCCTATAAAAACANAATATTTGGCCAAAACAGAAGCCATCTGAAGTTTTTAAGTTCATTGGTTCAGTAAATTTCAAAATACAAAGCGATTGTGACAGCTGATGAATTTCCACAAGGAACCATAAACCTCTGCAGGGAACTTCGGCGAATACAGCGCGGTCGTTCAGAAAGCCCAAAACCACGTGCTTTCTGTGCCCTGATATGATCCATTTTACTCTCGTTTTATTTAATATTAAGTGTTTATTTTATTATATCATTATTTCAGACATTTTTGGTTTCATAGATAACAAGGTAATGTAATAGGAAAAAGAACAACAATTATAGCCATCAGATGCGGCAGCATATAGCATTTATATTCCTTGATTGCATTTACCCAAATAATCACATTTAATATACTATGAAAGTGAATTTCATATTGATTTCTTGAAACATGTTATTCTTCGGATAATACCAAATTTTCAAGATCTTAAACATTTTAATGGAAAAAGGATGATTACAGCAAAATATAGAAATTCTATTAATTTCAAGACACGTTGTCCCTTAAAAACATATTATTTGCGATTTCATTACATTTGCATATAATGTAATCATTATCATTTTTATAAGGATTCCATTCTTGTACCGTTTTGAGGGAACCAACCATTTTGGTATAAATTTGAGGTTCTTCATGTAACCATAGAGCTTATAGAATCACTTTGATGAAATATACCGGAAAGGTATAATTTGCAAATAGAGAGTAGGCCTCATGCAGTATTCAAAATTGACCGCATGATGAAATTAATAAACATGGAACAGTTTTGTATTTGACGTTTTGTTTCTTTTTGTAAAACTTCATTTTGACCTTTAAGGTCAAATTAGTTATGTTAATTCAGTTCCCGCTACCAGCCTAAAAGGTTTGCAATTATCATTAACATGCTCAAAAATATCTTGTCATGCAATAGTTCGGTCATGTAGAAATGGTCAGCAAACACAGATACTGCGCGGTCTGCATGCACGCGCAGGCCTATATTAATCGAGATGGTTTATGTGTTGTCAAGGGTAAATATAAAGAAGGTGGGATGAGAGTGTGTTTTATCATGTGTACCACAAGTATACATTCTACTCTTTGAAAGGAGGGGGTAACCGTATGTGTACATATTTAGAATCCTTCAAAAGCAAGTGGGGGTATCGAAATAGAGAACCAGCGCCAATACTAGATGAATTCGATTTGTTCTCTTCCATATAGAAACAAAACAAAATGTGATATGAACAGAATGTTTCTTTTTTAGCAGAAGTTTCTGCATTTATTCAACAAAAAAGTACAAATTCACAAAATTATAACATATAGAAACAAACAAGTAGATTTTTTCTTAGAATAATAAACACAAGTATTATAAATGCAGGGGCCAACTATCGTAAGCTAATAATAGCTTGAAATGATCCATAGAAAATGATTGAAATCTTAGAAATAATATACAATGATGTTGACTGTATATGTCGATGAATTTCCAAATTTCCAAACATGTAGAATATGATACATGGGAAATCTAGGATTGTTGATTTAAAAATGTGACTGCTAAATCCAATTCGCTGCTGAACCGTTGGTCGCTTCATTTTATCCCCAAGCCTGGTACTCAGATATATCGAACACACACTTGGTGGTGGTATAATGGTTCCTAAGCAATATCACGAATTCTGCTTCAAAATAAACCTTAATTTATTAGCTTGGTGAGTGTCAAATCTTTGAATTTTAAGGGATAACTACTTGATAAACATCACGAGCATCAATTGTTCACCATTGCTCATATGTTTGTATGAATTCTTCAATTTGAGTCATCCCAAATAATGTGAAAAAATATCATTTTAGTTGCAATTTGGTCATGATATTTATGAATGTTGTTTGGTGAGTCGGTTTGCTCACTGGACATTGGTTTTATTTATATTTAATTAATCATGACCAATCATGGCTTCAATGTAAATTGCTCCTTGATGTGGAAGTACATGTATAGTTCTTATCGTGGAATAATGAACGGCTTTCTACAAATGCAGCATCATTACACTGGCTTTAGTAGTGCAGCTATTACTAATTAGACGCATAAGCCTTTTCAAGGAATACATTCTTACCAGAACCAACACGCAGCGATTGGCTGTATGAAAACGAGGGAAGACGTCATCAGCTCATTAACATTTGTCACCCCGCTGCATGTAGAGAAGTAATTGTAATGAGTACCCATTTATCTCACCTGGGCTGAGTGCGATATCATACAGTTGAGCTGTTAAAATTGCACTTTCATAATCTGATTCAAATTTACTCCCCAGCAATTCCATTTCTCAAATCTCTGTGTGGAAAATCAGGGACCGCAGAACTATGGGAGGGGTGGGGAAAGTTGAACCCGAAATATTTTCAAGCAATTATTTACATAAATGGCAGCGAAAACAAAATTGTAATAATCCTGTACATAGGGGTACAGGATTATTACAATTTTGTGCGCATAGCCACATACATCACACACCCCTAGAAAAACTTAGACAGCTTGTCCTCCAGTTTTGGAGGCGTTCCGCATCTTATTTTTTTGTTGCATAGTAATTATATGACAAATTAATATTGAATTTGTGCGTAGGTTACTATACTCAATACAAGACAATATCATTATGTGTGCAATATTTGTAATACTTGTCAGGGGACATTTTATATATTTATTGTTATTACGGGCGAAGTTTAGTATCCAATGAATTACAAATTTCATTCTGTTGGTGATAAACGACGTAGAAGTCATGTTCCATTCATTAGTGTAGATGTCGGATGTCTTGACTTTCAATTCAACCCGTTTCAATTCAATTTTAGTCCAATATCATCAAAGAATAACACAAATATTGACAATAAAAAATAGCCGATTTCTGTAACAAAATATAATTCAAATATTAAATACATACAACTGTTGTTATTGAAGAAACAACACTTGACTTGGTGAGACATGGAACGTGAGACATGGAAAGGGCTATACGATCGATTAGTCGGAACACAGTCCTACAAACATTTTGGACTTTGTAGCCAATTAGCAGCAATAAAACAACACTGTTCTCTTTCTTATTACCCTGCTCCAACATAGGTGAATATTTTGGGGGCGAAGGAGGCCTATATTATAATAGGGGAGGGAACAAATTAAGAATGAAGGAAAAGAAGTGAACATCCTTACCCCCTCCACCCTTGTCATGAGTAATGCATATATATTATTAGTATTTTAGGGGAGGGGGTGGGTCTTGTTAACCATTCTACCATGTTTTTGTACAATACCAGAAAGGCCCCTGCTCCTGCCCCTGCCCCCCCCCCCCCCATCTTTCCATCTCTTTCCCTCGCTCTCTCTCTCTCTCTCTCTTTACTGTTTTCTCCCTTTTTCACTTTCTCTCATTCTATTTGTGTATGTATGTGTGAGTTTTGTTTCTTACCTCATTTCGATCACAATACTTTCTACGAGTAAGGTACAAAACGAAACCCAACTTCATGTTAGTGTAATGTTATCCACCATTACATGCATGTATAACATGTATAACGAGATGTGAGATGTGAGATCGCTTTTATTGCGATCTCATACTATATTAGGTGCGTATTTACAGCAGATTACATCTTCGAATCTCCCTTGATGGTGGAAATGTAAATTACATGCATAAATCAAGATGATATCAATAATTATTATGCACTCACTATAAAGGCTACTGTGTTATGAGTTAGCACCTTAGTGGAAATGTATGAATAGACGTCACATCATTGCCCGAAGTCTTCAAATCGCTTCCATCTTTTTGGGGGTTCTTGAAATCATCTTTTTATAAACCTAACTTCATTCATATTAATCATTTATTAAACTTATTTCTAATGAATCATTAACTAAACTAAATTCATATAAATTAACATTTAATGGTTTGTGAGGCGGAGGTTATATATATAGGCTATAAGTAGATGTAAAAGCAATGAACAGAGGAAAGAGCAGCGACAATTGCTTTCAATATCATATGGGATATGAATCCGGGTCCAGTGAACTATCTGAACTATAGGCTATATCTAAGCTGATATATCCATGTGTGGATGATGTATAGGATTCTAAATACACCTGTCGTACAATGTCGTAAGCTGATGAGGGGCGGGGTAATCTCCACGTCCTGAACTTTGAACTTGACCTATCATCATGTGACCCAATTAATTCAAATAATATCGTTGCAGTTTTGTGCATATAATGCCTCCGAAATTAGAAGGGAATTATCGCCAGACATCACTGCACTGCCATTGGATGGAGAAAATGCAATGATCCAACTGTGAAAATTTGAGTAAAATCGGATGATCCATTCAAAAGTAATGAATTTTCAAAGTTTTGAGTAGCGACAGTTGCTTTCGATATCATATGGGATATGAATCTAGGCCCAGTGAACTATCTGAACTGTAGGCTATATTCAGGCTGCTATGTGTGGATGATGTATAGGATTCTAAACACACCTGTCGTAAGCTGATGAGGGGCGTGGTGATCTCCACGTCCTGAACTTTGAACTTTACCCATCGTCATGTGACCCAATTAATTCCAATAAACAGTGGTGTACATATCATGCCTCCGAAATTAAAAGGGAATTATCCCAGACATCACTGCACTGTCATTGGATGAAGCAAATGCAATGATCAAACTGTGAAAATTTGAGCAAAATCGGATGATCCATTCAAAAGTAATGGGATTTTAAAAGTTTTGATTTACACCCATCGTGGCTCCTTGAGTTGGCAACCTATATATATAGACTGCAAACATGGAGAACTCTCATTTATTTTGTACATAGAATTTCATATGTTCTCCTTTTTTTTTTTAAAGAGAAGTGGACAAACTTCTTGGGGTTTTTTTTTTACTCTATGATACGAAACAAATTTGATTAACATAATACCTAATGTATAATGTATATGAACAAAATGTAATATGAACAGAATGTTGACTGTATAACTTATGTCGATGAAGTTTAAATGAACTAATTTCGAAATTTCCAAGGAAGCAGGGATTTGTATTTATAGGAAGAAAACTGTATAGAGCATAGGCAGATAGGAGTAGACAAGGAAAGAACAATATGCCGCACCTTTTCTCTGCCATTCCCTCCGTAACTATCTTCAATGTATCTACAATATGAGTGATGATGCTTTCCATACATCATGCATTTCAAAACTGCGTTAATCCATCTATCACATGCTCTTTCACACATCGCTGTTATTACTATAACATAAGGAACTGATTATCTCCATAATATTCTCTACATCATGTACATTAAACAAACGAGATTTTATTTGAACTGGAAGTACTGCACTCGATTTGGCACAGTCTCTTCAAAATTCTTAATATCGTAGTTTGGGAAAATTTTAACACGATGGGCTAGGGCTTTAGGGGCTCGACCCCCCCCCCCCCCCCCCATAGCCACGTAACGTATATCGCGCGCATGAATGAGCTGATCGCTCTGAGCCAATGAGAAACAACCTTCTTTTAAAATCATGGCGGCCGTATTTTTGAAGAATATCCACGAGTCAGGTTTTTAG
>BQKZ01000405.1:107873-122556 GCA_036244855.1 Temnopleurus reevesii
GGGGGAGAGAGCGAGGAGGGCATAAAATGCAAGACAACATTTGAAACATAAAATTATTCATGATCCATACTTTGGAGTACTTGTTCCTTCCTTATCACTTTCAAATAAAAATATATATAATCCACAACATCTAGAATTTTTTTTTGGATTTTGAGATCTATATTAAAGCACACCTTGTGTTGATGTCGTGAAAAAAGGGACGGCCTAAACGTTTGAATTCCATTGCGTTAACCACCTATGAACCCAGTTTTCTGTAGTTATTATCTGCACTCAGGGGGTTATAAGGTGAACCTGCTGGGGTTTCTCTCAAGTTCAATGTAATATGATGAGATGTTTCAAAATGGGTGGAATGTTTGAATATTGATGCTAATCCTGCTACGGCTAAGTCATTTATTGCGTTAATATCCACTGTAAATTTAGGTTAATTTACGGTCCCAATGCGCACATGCATATACACATGCATATTCACACCAGTCAAGCGTCTGTGTATGTAATTCTGCGCAAACGAATTATTGAATAAATTCAATTTCCACCGGGCATCATGAACATAATTTAGTTTATGATATATATTGGCTTAAAATCCCACTCCTTCTTATTCTGAATCGACGTCACAGTGAAGATATTGTCTTGTGATATATATAGATCGTGAAGAGAGGTGCGCCAAACGTGCCACAAACGAATGAAAATATTACAAGAGCACCACAGTGTCACCTTTCTAAAATGTATCTCTATTAGAGATATTTTTTTTTAATATGATAGTAAAATACAGTGAAATACAGCCACGTATAATAGAGATAATAATTGTGTTCACTGTGACAAAAAATTGTAACAACATAAGAGTACTCTTTTTTGCTACCTTATGTTATTCTTTCATGGTAATACATGAGGAGGCAAAGCATAAATATCGAAATTAAGATATTACAAAATTATGAAAATAGCACATACAAAGAAATTAAGGTGCAATTTGGCACCCCAAACTGTGCGACCGCCGCGCTGGCACAATAGCTGTATACTTGAAGGTGCATTATTCCCATCTTATAGGGTACATTACCTCCACTCCAGGGTTTAAATCTTTAGGGTGCTGCTATAGCACCAGTGGCTACATCATAACTTCTTATAATGTGCAGCATAAATTCTAAATTGTTCCTTATTATATTTTGCTTAATTTCATTATTTTCCCTCTCCCATAGAGCCTCCAAGGTAACAAGGACAAGGACTACATCGGGGCTCTGGACAAAGCCTTCGAGGTGATTCCAGACCCAATACGATTCCTGGCTCATAACATGTCTCGATGTCTGCGCTGTGCCGTGGTCGGGAACTCAGGCAATCTCAAAGACAGCGGCTACGGACCCGCCATCGATGCCCATGACGCTGTCATCAGGTGAGGCCCCGGTCACATAGGACCCCGGAAGCAACACGATTCAACACGACTCTTTATTAATTCACAGTTAACTGCCTCCGAATGAAGAGTCGTGTTGAGTCGTATTACTTCCGGGCTCCTATGTGACCGGGGCTTAATAGTTCAGTCATGCATTGCGTTTACAACCAGCGTACATCAATAGCAGCATAACATTTATTCGAAGTGTCGTGGTGTAGTGGTTTTGACTCTCGCCTTTCAACTAGAGGGTCGGAGGTTCGATTCCCACCAATGACGTTAATTCTCTTCAGCAAGAAATTCATCTACTTTGTGTTGCACTCATCCCAGGCGATATGCAGGAGTATTCCCTAGACACAGGTCAAAGACGCAGGTAATTCGCTGGACTGACGTTCGGGCGTATGCTCCTTGAGCGCAAACCGAACGTCAGTCCACCGTGTGATCAGCGTATACTCTGAGCACATGTAGCATTTTTAACCTTAAAAAAAAACGCTGGTCTGGCGCACGCTAAAGACACAAATGTGAGAGTAGCTAACCTAAATACCGACTCACACCTGTGCGTTTTTAGCCTGCGTCGGCCTACCGTTTTTGGAAATTAAAAACGCTCCCTGAACGCACAGCATACGCAGATCAGACGATGGACTGACGTGCGGCTTGTGCTCGACGATCGTAGAACGAGCGTCAGTCCACCGTATGACATGTATGACCTGCGTCTTTGTGCGTCAAGGGAGCCTTTATTTTAATTTTCAAAAACGCTGGGCAGACGCAGGCTAAAAACGCTAAGGTATGAGTCGGCCTTTAAGCTAGGACTTAGGGAAGTAATTGCACATCCACGGATCTAGAGATCAAAATAGCCCATAGTTTTTACGGAAGTTATAGGTTTTACATTCAAGAAACTAGGAACTATGACAGTCCTACGGAAGCTTATACGTACAGAACAGCGCGAAGGCCAGTTTGTACAAATCGCCTTCTAACCTTCTCGCTTTAAACAAGGCGCCAAGGAAAGTTGGTACAAGTCACCTTCTTCAGATTACATCTGCCTCCTTCAGGGTTGAAGATTCTTGCAGACGGAAATGATTTGGTGGTACATGTGTGGGTAGCTAGGTTCAGGTATTTTGTGCGGGTATATATAAGTGCAAGTAAAAAGTCGCGTCTGGCTTAGCTCTGGCCTTCCGCCAGTCACAGGCGGAAGGCTTTTGAAGATGAGGCGTTTATTATGGAGGAAGGGAGAGCATTCCATGCTTTAACAGTCCTTGGGAAGAATGACTGTCGGTGCTGTTCTGTTCTTGAATGAGGCACTTGATACATGGTGCTACTCCTCTGTTGAGATCGGGTTCTGCTAGGCCCAGCTGATGGTGTGATGAACTTGTCTAGTACATAAGGACAAGTCTGGAGTCTTCTCGACGTGTTTGCAGTGTTGGCCACTCAAGTTGCTCCAGCACTGATGTCACACTCGAGGTGTTGTGATACCTGTTGAGCACAAACCGAGCTGCCCGCCTCTGGATCATCTCGATTTGGTGAATGAGATGCTTGGTCGATGGATCCCAGACTGCTGAGCAGTATTCCACCAGAGGTCGCACAAGTGCTTTGTAAGCAGTGGCTTTCAGCTTGGGTGAGTGGATGCGGAGATTTCTGCGCAGGAAGGCAAGTGTAGTGTTGGCCTTTCGACATAGATTACCGACATGCTGATTCCATTTCAGGTCTGTTGTGATTGTGACACCAATATATTTGGAAGCTGTGGTCACTTTCAGCACGTAGTTGTTTAAGGTGTAGACATGGTTGGTCTAATTCCTCTTCCTGGACACTCTGATGACTTCGCATTTTTAGGTATTGAGTTCCATCATCCAGTTTGACGACCATTCACTGATTTTGTCCAGATCCACTTGGAGTTGTTGGGTGTCTTGCTGATTCTTGATAGCAAGATACATGATTGCATCATCAGCGAAGAGTCTCACTGGGGATGAGAGTTTATCAGGCAGGTCGTTGATGTAGTGGATGAAGAGGCATGGTCCGAGGACAGAGCCTTGGGGAACACCTGACAGAACATCAACAGTGGTCGAGTGGTACCATCCAGAACAACTTGCCGTTTTCTATGGTTGAGGAAGCTTGAGATCCAGCTGTTGTTCTTGTCTTTTTTTGTCTTAGCACCAAGGAGACATTATAAAAGTCCCATTCTCACATTCTCGTCATAGAGAAGGCACTCTGACAAGTCTTTTATTAATATTTTTACAAGTTAGCAAAAATCAAGGTGCCGTGGCGAGTTGAACTACTCGCCTTCCTGCTGCACGTATAAGCATCCGTAAGGATGCCGTAGCTTCTGAAACCTTCAGGTTTTGACTCTATAAGTGTGAACCCTACTAGTCTTTCAGGAATCTTGGTCCAAAAGCATGTATCGCTGAAGGAAAATGTACTTGTTCACTGCTATTATACGGTTTCCAGTAAATATAAACTTGCAATAAGAATTCTTATGGGGTAGGGAGATGGTTGGGGTGGGGTCAATTTTCGCTGTATGTGTCTTTGGATGATTGATCAAGCACAGTTTAACATGAATAAAGACCACAATGCACTAAGAATACAGCCTGCAAATTTAATGGTACTACCTTGACATCGAAAAAACAACACCATTTTGCTCTCTACATTGCAGCTTACGTGTAAATTGGCTCAGTGGAATATTTTTCATGGGAATGAAGATATCTCCTTTCACATTACGATTCATTCAATCGTGCTAAATAACAGAATTTTGTATTTGGAGAATTATTTATACCCTAGGGAGGGTGTGTGAGGGAGGGTTCAGACTGGTGCAGTGGGATCAAAGTTCTTAGGTCAGATTTATAAAACGGGTGTCAACTTGTCAATATCTAGCATTTCTGAGGTTTTATGGTTTTACAATGTGCAACAGAGGGATGATCCCTGCTCTTCGACTTGTTACATAAACACCTGATAAGAGATGCAATT
Source organism: Temnopleurus reevesii (assembly GCA_036244855.1). Classification (NCBI taxonomy): domain Eukaryota; kingdom Metazoa; phylum Echinodermata; class Echinoidea; order Temnopleuroida; family Temnopleuridae; genus Temnopleurus; species Temnopleurus reevesii. The sequence continues at coordinate 112,204 of BQKZ01000405.1, forward strand.
AAAACTTACCATAAATATCAATCATAGGTCTATGACAAATCGTGCATCATAGAGATAGGATTAATTTTCAATCTATTGTATGTTAAAGGCTCCAGATTTAACATGTTTAACGAAGTATTTCGTTTGGGATTCCTGCCCATGAAAAGAGAAATAACGCAATAACATACAAAGGTAAAGGATGAGAAGAAGTAAGTGGCGAAAAAGAAGGAGTAAAAAGAAAAGCAAGAAGAGGAAGAAGAAGTATAAGAAGGTGAGAAGAAGCAGAAAAGGGAAGCCCGAGGAAAACAAGCGGAGAGAGGAATGGGATGGGATGGACGAAGACCGGAAAGAGATGGAGGATGACAAAAAGGACCAAATGGGGGGGGGGGGGGACACTAGTAAAACGAAAAAGGAAATGAACTCCGGGGTCCGCCCATTATAAACTTGAATTATAGATTTCTATGTTTTAGTATACCGGTACATGTATTTAGAACTTACTTTCAATCGTGCTTTCATGTTTGCAATTAAAATAATATTTAGATTTCACAAAATATGTTTAAAAAATGACACAGTCAGATTTCAATCACGCATTGAGATTACACAAACGAGCTTCACAAATCTTTGTCTCAAACACTCTAGAAATGACGAATAAGTAGGTAAAATTAATGAAGATGGAAAGATGAATAAATGAACGGATAAATTGGCACAAATAGAGATCAATACCTTACTGTTACTTAATTCATATTCGATCTAATACTGTTATATTGAATAATAGATTTCAGTTGTTTTTGTTTTGTTTGTGTGTATATATTATGTATACTTATTTTTCTTATTCTACACCTGCAGGATCAACCAGGCAAAAGTGAAGGGATTTGAGAAAGATGTCGGGAAGAGGGAAACGCATCGACTCATGTATCCTGAAAGCTTCATGGACATTCCAAGAGAAACGAATTTTGTTCTACTAAATTTCAAAGTGATCGATATAAGATGGGCAAGAAGTGCAATAACAACAGGTGAAATCACGAAGTAAGTACCCAACCAATATTACATTGTTTGTTAGAATTCCCTTTCATTTTCTCTTTTTTGTTGTTGAAATTTTTCCAAAATCAATGGAAGATATATAATAACGCCGATCTTTTAAAACTTGTATATGATGATAAATAACTACGTTCCCATCAGATTGCTCGGGCAACACATTTTCATTGTTGGTGCGAAATATTTATAATGCATTTGATTATAAGTGATGAACTACCCAACAGTACTGCTTCTATCCATTGAATAATGTTTTTTTTTTTTTTTCATGTTTGCTCAAATGACGAGTAGCGAAACACACCGAATCTGTATTTTGTCTAGGGTTATTTTGTGGACGTTGACTCAAGTTATCAACTGACATTATGACCATAGTGAATAATAATTATTGTAAGTGAACATACTCTCCAATTTGTCAAGTATTTAATCTAAACCTTGATATACTAGTATATCGGAGTATATATATGAATTCATATTGGTTCACACATGATGTCCTTTATTGTAAAATATTGGAATACAGTTTGAGTAGATAAGTATACTGATGAATTGATCATTATTTTTGTACATCAACCTTACATGCTTTTAACCATAACGTAGATTGGTTGAATCATAAACTAACGGTGGGAAATTAAAAAAAAAACATAAAAACATTTTGGTGAAAATTTCTTTTAATTTCTATTAACTTTTTTTTCTATTGCAGAACATATGCTAATGTGAAACGTATGATCAAAGTTGCTCCATCAAAAGTAAGTATATCAACTATACGTTTTTGTTGTCGTTTTCTTCGGTACAGGGAGGGTGTTTCATGAAGCTTGTTACAGCGACAATTTTAGTCAGTGTTGACTTATCAAAAGAAGCGCTTGAATTTGATCAGATGAAAACCGCTTTATCTGGCAGATGTTCGAGAAAGAGTGCAAGTCACTGCGACGTGCTTGATGAAACGCCCTCCAGTAGAGTATCATTTACACAAAACATAGTGGAAGACTATACTGGCGCAGCAGATCCATAACATATTTTATTACTACATTAATGTGTGCTATAAATCAAACGAGGTCCGAGTCAATCATTTTTGTACATTGAACCCTATCACAATTTATTTCTAGATTTGCTTTAACCTCGATTAACATGATCACAGCTTATTCAGAGGTGTTTTTATTTATTTATGTATTTATTTATCTATTCATTCATTTTTTTCCTTATTATTATCGGTGATCCATTGTAATCTGTAATTCAGTTTTTAGTAATGTTCAACAGTTTAAACATGTAATAACGTACTATAGGCTCGGAACATATGATATGAGGTCATTAAGAAATAAAATCATAATTTATACGATGATTTGTCCAACGTCGAAATTAATTTACTCCTATCCATGCACCTAATGAAGTAGGTTAACAATCGCGATTCAGAATTTGTCTTTATTGAGGTAGTCCTTTCTCATCGACCAAAACTTCTAACCTCGCATCTAAAATTTGCCTCCCCTTGATCTATTCAGTCTGTGTGAATTTGCAACATTGTATATGCCAAGTGCATGGGTCCAGGGCAGTCACATCGCCAATCTGATCCCAACTAGTTCTCAACCCGAGTCAAATCTATCTTACAAAGGAAAGGTTGAAAGAAAAAAAGTGTTGATAATTTTTGTCTTATGTTTTCATTAAGGTCATCCAATGAAATATATTTTAACAAGCTATGATCAGACTTACGATGCGACTACACTATAAGGAAGAAAGCACGAGCAAACGTGTGAGCGAAGGAATAATATACAGACATGCATAATCGATTTGATCATTGGTTTGTTTTATTTTCTCTTTCTGTTGCCAGATCTTATTTTACAATCCAGCATTGATGTTCCACATACATCGTGAATGGATTGACCGTAAAGGGCGCTATCCATCATCTGGGACGCTGGCAGTCTTCTTTGCAATCCAGTTCTGCGATGAGGTATAATTTTAATCAAATATTGGTTTATATTTACAAATTATATAGACTGCCCTCCTCACTGTATGAGAATCGTTGCAACCCACCCCCTCCCCCCCAAAAAAAAATAGAAGATGATAATACATGTACCATAAAAAAAATGGGCGGTCGAACATGCCAAATGCCGAAAATCTTTTTCGAAATAAGGATCTCATAGTATTTCTCCCTGAATAGCCTATTCTTCATTGGAAATTGCATTCTTTCTATATTATTGTTGTCTTTTAATACTTTTAAAGACATTTTGCATACGTCGCTTGTAAAGCTCTTCGATAGGGGGTAATTTTTAAAAGCCTGTAGACACACATCCTATTTTGTGGCATCACAAAGAAACCGAAACAAGCAGTATACATATGGTTGACTGCGTATGTATGAGTGTATGTGTGTGTGTGTGTGTGTGTGTGTGTATGTGTGTGTGTGTATAGGTGTGTGTGTGTGTGTGTGTGTGTGTGTGTGTCTGTGTGTGTGCATAAAGGGGATAAATCACACCAATCTTGCAATTAAACCTCAAAAGGGCACTCAATATTCATACAAATGATAATGTCATCTATTTTCTTCCGTATATCTTCTTTTTTTCACCCTTTATACATTATACTTTTTCCTGATTAAATCATAGTTTTTAAAGTAATCATATTAAATCATACATAACAAAAAATAATAATAATGCTATCTTTATAGCGCCTAATCCACTATATAGGCGGCGTGCTAAAGGCGCGAATATATACCGTAACACCTTTCTTCCCTTTTTTTCACCCCTCCGTAAATACAGGTGAGCGTGTACGGAATGGGTGCAAACAGCAAGGGGTACTGGGATCACTATTGGCAGCCTGGAGATGGAGCAGGGAACTCGGCGTTCCTCAAGACACACGTTCACGACTCCGTCCACGAGTTCGAACTGATCAAGAAGCTTGATGAGGAGAAGGTGATCACGCTACACAAGGGTGTCAGGTAGCAGAGAGAGTGGTGATCGTCGACGGTAGTCCAGTTGAGGACTGAGTGGTTTGATAGCACCCACCTCTGCATATTCACTTACACTGTACACACAGGGACTGCACTACACTCAACCACAGAGTCCTTACATAANCCCTCTGATCGCGCCTCCCCACTGAACGTCGACGGTCGCGAGGAAATGCTGGTGGTCACAACGTCGGTGGATTTACGAAAGTCTCCTCTTTATTCTTCTTCATCCGGTCCCGGTCACATAGGACCCCAGAAGCACCACGACTCATCACGAATCTTTGTTCTGAGGCAGTTAACTGTGAATTGATAAAGAGTCGTGTTGAATCGTGTTGCTTCTGGACCGGGGCCTATACCTCTTCTCCTTCATTAAACCAGTTTTAAGATGGTGGCACAATGAGTTAAGACGTCCTAGCAAGAAGGGGGTAGCTAATACAAATTCCTGCAAATAGCCACTGGCATGCCTGGTTTCGACAATGAGAATGTTGCAGGAAAAGAACCCCATGGCCTGTCAACTCTCCTTAAGACGGGTGATGATAATATTGAAAATTAAAAGGCTAATCTGCAAACCGCTGAATCATATATTTTCCCATTTGAAAAAGTCTCTCTCTCTCTCTCTCTCTCTCTCTCTCTCTCTCTCTCTCTCTCTCTCTCTTTTCCTTTCTTATTCTTTTTAAAGAAAGTATGCTGTTCAGCCGCTTAATTGGTGATTCACGTTAAGTTCTACCCTCATTCATCCAAGAAGCTTTGCAATATTCTGTCCACACAACTATTTGTTAAATTATACCCAACTTATCATGTCTATTTAAAATTTTCACCATAACTTGGGCGTATTATAACCAGTAGTTGTGTACAATATGTCTAATTTTTGGTCAAACTTTGTGATTCCTCTATAAGTTGGACATATTTTGACCAATAGTTGTGTACACAATAATGTGATGCCCAGTGTTGGGTAAACTTTTTTCCCAGCTCAACGTCTGGTTAGATTCAATTTCTTTCTCGTAAAAAGTCACCATGACACCGATTGCTTCATCATGAGCTATTTGGTAATTTAATTCTGACGTCATACAGGTGCCGATCTATAAGGTCTTCTTGGTATTAATAAGGTGCCGATAGATATATATACAATGATGATGTGTAATTTGTACTAAATCTGAATAGAGTAAATCTGGATATCAATGGCAAATGTGAATACTGTGCATTACGGTATCAGATATTATCGTTCCAAAATCGGCCTTTCCTCAATTTTTCAGCTTTGGTGTTTTGAATGAGTAGGTAACTTGAACAAAATCCATCCGATCAAAAAAAAAAAAAAAAACACTTCCTGATCATGGTGCCTTTGGAAGTCATCAATCGAGGCTCCTTTTATTATTTTAAAAAAGTATTATGTTTTAGTTGAAATGTTTAATTGTTTAATTGTTTAATTTTCTACGGAAAGGATTTATTGTGTGGTTAAAGTTTCAATGTTTGTTTGTCGATTTGTTTGTATTATTTTTTTCCGTTGTAGACTAAATGTTGTAATTCTCCAAGATAAGTTCTGATTTCGAAACAAAATTCTTGACACTTAAAAAATCAAACAAATGGAAAGAATACGATATTCATTAATATAAAATGTTTTAGAAAATTCTGAAATAGGTTATTATATAATTTGTTCTTTAGTCGAAATTGTACGATCGTTACGATTGTTGCACTTAAAAATTTCAAATCATTAATCATTTTGATTTACGGTATGAGGTCCAGATCTTTTTAAAATCAAATTTACCGCTAAGCAGCTCCTTTATGATTTCATAACATTTTTATGACATTTGTGTAATCGTTTTATTTTATTTTGCCGGAATTGTCACAAATCTCACACATAGAACAAAACTTGCCCCCATATAATCGAATCTAAATCCTTAAAAGCAATTTCAATATCTCAAAATAAGCGGTTCGAATTTTCTGAAACGGTATTGAGTTGATGCGCAGTAGAGTATATCAGCGCATGAATATCAATATAGTTAGTTTACTGCACTATATAAATTATCTAATTATTCATTATCATCATTATTATTTTCTGTTTAACCCCAAATAATCCAAGGATTGTGACCATGTTAATTGTGGCCGTTGTATATCTGGATTGTTCACGGGTCTTACAGGTGTCACACATTTTTATCGGAGCTTTCGTCGAGAACAATATTGTTGTACGTTTGCAATGCATAGTTTGTGCGATAATGATGTTCATAATTGAACACATTCCCGATTTAGTACTGTTCTTTGATGTGTATTTGTACTTGTGTAATTTATTGGTACGGTTTTTTTTTAGAGAAAATATTATATGTTTGCATGTATATATTAGCTAAAGGAGCCAAAGTCGATTGATAATTATATTTGTATTATATTAACAGAAGAGTTGTGGTATTTAGTCTTGATAACTTTAAGTTTTACACACCAAACTATCAGTAGGTTTCCGATATTGGTGAAAGATGGCCTGTGGACGGTAAAAATTAATATGTGCGCAATGAAGATGCGCACATCAGTTGCGCGCTTGTCATTAATGTGTCGTTGCGCACTCGTTTTCTACCGTCCTCCAATCACCGTCCACCATTTTCGAAAACCCACTAATAAATCGATCTGTACTAAAATGATAACTACGAATGAAGTATCAATTCTATCTTGCCTGATTCGAATACATTTGATATTGATTATTTTATGATACAATGATGTATTGTTGTGTAATTGTGCAATATGAATTGAATGTAATACTTTTAAAGAAAGTGATATTGTGAAACAAGAAAGAGTTTAATGTAAAAGTATATCTTCCATGTTTTACGAAGTGAAGATTGCCAAACGGTATTGTTTCCCGAAGACAAGAAATCCCGACATGGCAACAAGTCGAAGAGCATCCTATCGATCTGCTGCGTGTTAGTTCTATAAAAATGTCTCGTTTCGACGGATTTTTAACTCATTTTACACAACAATACCCTCTGGCTATCGTCACTTCGTACAAACACAGACGATATAGTGAAATTGTTGCACTTTGTATGACAAAGAATGTAAAAAAAGAAGCTTGAATGCTCATTACAATTCGATTAAAAAAAAACAACATAATCTAGATACTCAGAATGACACAATCAGAATGAGTCAATCGTTCCGTAATATCGATATAATTTTTCCTGTAATTTTCCATGTGAAAAGCTGAAAGAAATTTTGTTAGTGCTGTAATAAGTTTAGCCATTTGGTTAGTCGCATCATGGTTTGAATTATGATATATTCCTATGACTAATCTGGCAGTTGAGACATTTTTAAACAAACCAATTTTATACAATGCTTTTAATAAATGACACTTCCACACTGAGTATTTTTAAGAATTATCACTCATTATGTTGTCATTTACCATCTTATTTATACTCAGATTGACATGTTCCAGTACATGAATGTATTTAGATCACACACAGGGAGGTCATAATAGTGTGATATGGTGCCTGTACATGAAAGGTGCAATTAACTTACGATAAATATTCATCATCAGTCTATGGACAAATGTTTACCGTATACTATAATTAATTTGTTATATTTCTTTTATGTTGAGGCCCAAAGAGGTGCAATCAATTTTTCAATTAATCGTAATTATCTCTTTTTTTTGGCAGAGCATTACGATTAATATTTATCGTAACTTTGATTGCATCTCCAATGTTACAGACCCCGGCATTATTATTGTCTTACCATGCAGTTATTATCCTATTCATTATGGATATCGTATTCGATCTGCACACATATACATTGTAACCTGGTTCTATCACCATGATCACTTCTTAAGGAATTTTCATATTTCACGCTAAAATACAATTCGCACATGTTGTGCCAAATAAAAAAAAAAGAGGAACATTGATTAATGAATAAAATATGAATGATGTTCTAGAAAATAGCATCGTTTATGTGTTATGTGTGTGATTATTAATTTGTTGAATGTTAATATAAGAAGCCCGTTTTTCATGTTAGTTATCTACTATTATTTTTATTACATTATCCTTCTATAGTACGATGGAAGAAAGTCCCGTTGTCCACAGATAACAACGGAGGCTCGCACCCCCCCCCCCCCCCGGTTTAATAACATCACGTTGCGGGCCTTATATAATATTGCAACGTGATAAGTTCTTTGCAATGGAAATATGCCGATGGTTTTTCGAGTTCCTAAAATTACTTCACCAAGAAGAGGATTGATTGGCAATGCTTGGAAAATGAAGAATAATGAACATGAATTAAGAGTCCCATGTTATGAGGACATAAAATATAGGCGGATCCCTGACTGGTGCCTCAAAATTGGAGGCACATAGGAACCGGACCATATTGAATTTTAGTTTCCCTCATTTTTGTGGATGTTCAAATGTATGTTTGCGTGTGTGTGTTTGCGTGTGCGTGTGCGTGCTCCAAAGAGCTTTTTTATGTGTATGTGAGTGTGTGTGTGTATATAAATGTGCGTGTGTGTGTGGGTGTGTGTGTGTGTGTGTGTGTATGCGTGTAAGTGGGTAAGTGGTGGGTAACGGTACGGTAAAAATATTTCTTATAAAAGGTTTCATGAAATACAACACAGCAACTAAAACAACAAAATAACCCCACTCCAAAATACAACTCAACATCATTGCGAAACCTTGCATTTGAGAATATGGGGGCCCTATACACGCCCCATGCACCTACGCTCCTACCGAGAATCTCACAAGTCCCCAAAATAAAATAACGATGAATAATTATTTGAGACACCTTCACTTCAGGAGCTGTAACAGGGAAATCAAGAAAAAAAAAAGGAATTATCATTTTCATTATTTTTTTTTTCTAAATCAGAACCCTTGGACTTGTGCAGTACCTTCTTCTTCTTATATGTTGGTTTCCTCCAGTTGCTGGAGAACTGCAGTAATTTTGCAGAGATGGAGTCGAACTAATACAGTATATGGATTAAGTTAGCTATGGCAGTGTGCAGTGGCTTGATCTATGGAACGTTGCCTTTTCTGGGCCCCGTAACATAAAGGTTTGCGATTAATTACTAATCTGATAGCGATTGATATCAATCGCAAGTCTATATGGCAAATCGTGTACTAAAATTTGCAATTGATCGCAAAATCAAAAAGCAATTAATCGCAATCCTTTATGGTACGGGCCCAGGTGTATATCAAGGAGATATTGCAGTGTTTTAAGATGGAAATCCGGAAATTGCTATCAGATATTGGCAAGACTCCCAATGAGGATTTTATATATAAGCTTGGTCTGGGCAATATAAGTAGATTGTCTGCCTTGCTAAGCTCAGTTAGGGAAGTTTTCGGGACATTTTTAGGAGATTCTTTCTCTCAGATTTAGAGCCCCCCCCCCCCCACCACAATCATGATGCACGAATTTTCAACACTGTCTGTTTTTTTTGGGGGGGGGGGCGGCGGGAATAGGTGGAATATTTCGATAACACACACTCATACGTGATCGATATCGATATGTGATATCGCGTCGATTGAAAATTGCTCAATCCCGTGTTTGTGGTCGTCCTATACTATAGTAAGTAGTGGATCAGTAATTAATTAATTATTGTGAAAATGTATTGTATTCCATTGTTTTGTACGTAGACATATGAATATTAAATCGGATCCATTAGGTGAATGAATTGAAAAGTCCATATTTTCTGCATAAAATTCCTGAGAGATTAACCGGCCGCTGCCGTGAAGCTGCTTCAATCGGAAACGGGTGGGACCACGCGAAATCATTTGGCTTTTGTGCGTGCATGCTCGAATCGGCCATCGGCGGGCCCCTATGACTTTACATGCGTGGGACTGAATAGTGCGAAGGCTTCGGAGTTCGGGCTCTTCACTTGAAATTTGAATTTGTTCCACCTTGTTCCAACTGGTCACCTGGTCAGGTTCACCCAAGACAAGTGAATGAAGTCTTGGTGAAGAGGCTGAAGCCTGTCATGCCTGTGGACTAGTCTAGGGACTGAAAAGTGAAATGAAACGTTTGTTAGGTGACGAAACGGAGATGAAAGAAAAATAACGTCAAGAGAAATTAAAATTGTATGACAATTAGGCATTCTCGTGAAACAGTCCACCCCTCCCGAGACTAGCATTTATTCTTATTCTTTTTCTTCATCCTCTGCTTGTGTGAAACTGCCTAGGCCAGGGCTAGGCTAAGTAAAGGTATGGTAGAGGGTAGTTCGATTATATCCAAGTTTTCCAACTTTCTTACAGGTTCAGCTAGCTATCCTGTCGAAAGTTGGATGTGCTCATATACCGCTATGGTACCGCCCTCGTATTCCGTGCAATGTGAATGGCTTCATTCAGCTCATCTGAACGCCATATTTACCCCCCAAAAATAGATATTATTAAGATCAATAACACCTTCTATGAAGGTGAAAATTGATCTCTGATTTCTTGGTCACTTACCGATTCGTTGACTTGGAGAGT
>BQKZ01000405.1:123038-146255 GCA_036244855.1 Temnopleurus reevesii
CGGTGAAATCAAGACTTTTCTTGAAAATCTCCAACCGCGTGTAAAGTGAATGGGGTGCAGAGAAGGGACCCAAATATTTTGAACGGCAAAAATGAGAGGGGTGTATATTTCATCTAAAATGACATTGTTCCTGGTCAGATTCTGCTGAGATATTTCTCACACATAATCTTTAGGATATCTGTGATAATATCAGATTAAAATTGAATTGGATATTCATTGACTTCATGCTTTTTTCAAGCTGAAAGTTTAGGTGCGCAGACATGGGACATCCCATCATAATAATCAACTTTGATTGTGGGCGTAAACGAAAAGACAAGAGTAGGACAAGACAAATGTTGTTTGGACTTGGAGACTAACTATAGTTGTGCCGAGTGCCGAGTGTCATACTGTCTTGCGTACGCTAGTCTGACTACCGGTGGTATTGTGCTCGTACACTTTTTTTGGAGGGCTGTGTGAGTGTATACGAGTCAGGACAGCCTGGTAGATTAGGGTTTACTGTAGGAGGATGAGTCTCGTGAATGAAGATGCTGGATAGTTTATGGGAAAGACGTTTATGGTAAAAAGTGATGACAACGCATTCCAAGAATTAGCGCTAAAATATTGCTGGGACTTTTTTCCGGAAATCAATAAAATAATGAACTTGGGAACAACAATCCCCCACTTTTGTTGCTCAAATGTGCTGAAATCGTCATCTAGCGGGCACTGTGGCCTATCAGATTACCAAAAAGGGACTGACAAAAATATCTATGTCGAGACTGTCCAGATGCCGGCCTGTATGTTGAAAAGTATGCAAGCAAATTCCATTTTACCAAATAATTGCTAAAAAAAAAAACAACTGTTGGCCTCATGTTAGAAGTAAAAAGAAAATTGTCAGCGAATACCTATAGAAATGGTATGTTGATGCGCAATGAAAATCCTGGTCACAGGCTTGCTTTTATATTGCCTGATGGACCCATCTTTGTGCTTTTGTGGTTGGCATGAAAGTTGTTGATAAGGTATATAAAAGAAACACTGCCCAAAGCAGATTATGTCCATATTTTATTGACAAACGCTAACTAGTTGTCCATGTCTCAATTAACTTGTATCTGTCTTTTCTGTTTTGTTTTCTAGATCTGTGCTGTTGGATTGAGTGCACACACTTGCCTGCATCATGGGTGATTCAGAAATGAAGATAAACCTGGGCTCAAGAGTCTTTGTTGCGAATCTTCCAACAGATAATCTCAACAAGCATGATCTAACAAAGCGATTTGAAAAATATGGACAGATTTCAGGTAAAGACTACACTCATAAAGTCTTAAAAAGAAGAGTCTGCCCCCAAATTGACAAAGAAATCAGTAAATAATTACAAACAGAACAACAATATGAAATGTGCCTGTTTCCTGGGAAGAATTTTCTTGTGATTCTGACAAGAAAAGGTGTTTCAGATTTCTTACTACGACACACAAAGGTATACCAGAAACACTAGTAATTCAATTGGATATATTCTTTCTTCATTAATAAAAGGGTGTTTTCAGGGACAGGTGGATGTGTAATGGTATTATTGTGTATAATACTACGGGTGTCCAAAGATGTTGATACCACCTAATGATGTATTATAGGAGAAAAGTCAGATTTTGGTTGGCAGGTATGGCCATCACCATGAGCAGAAGGAAAAAAAAAACAGATTTAGACCAAGTAAACAATCTCCATTAAAGAGTTCACAATAGCTCAATGTACACAAAAACGTCTTTCACTATTATTTTGTGGAGAAATGTCAAACAGGTCTCGCGCCTTTTCTGTTGCAATGATGCTACATATGGCCTTCTCACATGACCCATATTACAATTTTCTTATTACCTGGCCAATATTATACAAGTAGTTGACATTGTGAAGGCCATAAACAGAGATGAAATATCTTCTACCTAGGTTATTCCATATGATGTAAGGGATCCTTTAAAAGCAACAAGTACATGTATATACATGTAAATGGAATAGTATGTGTACTTTCAGTTTATATAATGATCTGTTTTGTGATTCCCCCTTCTTTCTCAAGAGAAAGAATTTACAAACGACTGCTCATCATTTCTTGTGATAAATGATTGGGAACCTGATTAGTACAGCATATGTGGAAACATGTTATTCTTAAGGATTAGAATGATGATGAAATTCAACAGTGATTAAAATACATGACACTTTATATGATTCTTTTCACCCCGATTCTAGATACATTCATGAAGAAAGGCTTTGCCTTCATACAGTTTGCTACAGCCCAGGAAGCCCAAGACGCCATCCAAAGTGAAAGTGGACAAATGATTATGGGCAAGACTATAGGTAAGATATATCATATGCTTGACAACCATTGTAGTTTTTTTTCTGTTTCTTTGTGGTACAAGGCCATTTTTTCTAAGTTCAAGCTCTTGCAATGATTTTCTCAAATATTTGTTTCCCTAACTATCTTGTATTAGTTTTACCCATGCACAATTTTTAGATTGGTTATCCTCGTGCAGAAGGCTGCTTTATCACTTTGACTCAGTACACTTAAGAATTTGAAGAAGTACATGTACCTGTACTAGTATTTTTGGGGGAATGACCATTGGCACTATACATGTAGTTGCAGTGTATGTTCAACATTACATGAAAATCTATTTGAAAATCTATTATGTTGGGATAAGGCAAGAATTATTTTAACTATTTGAGCATGATCAATAATGTATTGACGCTCTTCAGCAGTTGATCCAATTTGAGCTGCTGTCTGGTTGAAAATAGAAATTACAGCAGGTCTCGAGAAGAGTCGAAATGGTCACTTGTGGATTTATTTTATATATTACATGTATTTATTGGTATTTCTTTTCATCCAGAGTGTAGTCTTGCTAAAAGGAAGCCAGGAGAGGAGAAGCCAGCAGGAGCAGGAGGAGGAGGAGGAGGAGGAGGTGGGGATCGAGGAGGAGCGTCTAATAATTTCTCAAACTCCACTGCTGCAATACTGGCGAGTGCCAGGGAGAAGAATGAACCTGACCGGTATCCCCAAACCTCAGCTGGACAATCCAGTGCTTATGATGATTATCACAGAGTAGATAAATTCAGGTAAGAACACCGATCAAGTATTAGCTTAATTTATGCAGGGAATAAAAGAATGGGGAGTGAGAGCAATTGCTGTTCTAAAGCTCCCCTTAAATGCTTTTTAGGGGAGATATTCATAGAGTCACTTGAAATCCCAATTTTACTACATGAAGACCCAATTTAACTTCCTGATAACTCTCCCTGAGAGGCTCTACGAGAGCTATCTGTAGCTCCCCTTCAAATTCTAAAGTTAGTCACTGTGTGTGGAAGAGATGACATTGTTGGCATGAAGCAACCTTTGTTTGAGTTCATCATTCATGCCCCCTGTCTACATGTAGTCCTGTGAGCTGTTTATTTGTCCCTCCGTCTATGTAAATCTGAGCTCTCTGCTCGACAGAATCGGACCTTTCCCGTCAGTGATACTCAGGAGTAGGCTGCACTCTGTCAATCTTAGTTACCGGAATAGCCTATAAGCAACTTTGTCCGACATGACGTCACAAATTCCGTCAATTTTGCCGATTGCAAGGATGCCCATGAGCTGCAGGGATCGTCTTATGTCTGCGACTTTGAAAATTCGTAACTTTTGAACGGGCTGTCCAACTTTGCTAAAATTTTCAGTTTGTTCCTCTGATTTTTCTTCATTCAATGAGAGCACAATAATTCCAGGGATTGGTTCCCTTTAAGTCAAACAAAAGCCCTCATCACTGTGAGCAGAAAAGACAAAGGATTGGGGCAAAGTAAATACCCGTAAGTTCATTCAAGCATTCATAATAGCTTCATGGTCACAAAAGAAATTCCAAAGGTGCGAATCTTGTTAAACATTTGTCCTGAGAATAAAAAGGTGGACATTTCTATTGTGTCCATGTAGCTATTTTAAACGCTTGAATTGAGGTTGCATACTTTTTCTCAGTCCTTATTACCTTCTCCTCACATTACATATAAAATGTTCATAATGTCAAATTTCATGCATTCATCTGTTTCTAATTCACAAGGACAAAACATTTGTTCACCTGACATCAAATAATTGTATTTCAATAGAAGGAATGGGAAAGCATGCAGTAACTGTTACTAGGTTGGGCAAGCTATAATGTTTGTTCAACCTAACAACGTTGATGTTTCTAACTATTCTCACTATTATACATGTACTCTCATTATTTTCTGACAGCTGAATTAAATAGTTTGTCTTGGGACAAATGTGACTAATTTTGACTATGTTACAAAAGGGGTCTATTGAACTTGATTTAACAAGACTCTTCTGTTCAGGGGCAGTTAACTCTTACCTGAACAAAGAATTCTGTTGAATTGTGTCTTTTTTTGTGACTGGGGCCTTTATTTTTATGAATTTTGACTGATATGGAGAGATCTCAATTTGCTGGCATGTGTATGGTGAGGAGATTTCAACTGCTTATGTGGTTCCTATTCAAAACCTGCAGATGTATTAGTGTCTTCTGTGACTCTAATTACCTGAGAGAAACTTCAACAATAGACCACTTTCGCAATGTCTTCAAATTCATTTACATTTGCCACTGATCAAACTATGTATTCAACTGTCAAGAAATATTGAGAGTGCAATATTCAGAATGCTACTTGCATACATTAACATTGCTAGTTTAGACAAACATTGAAGCTTGACCAACCCATCAACAGCCACTGCAGGCTATCCACATTACTTCTTTCCAAGTTCAATTATTTGTATCGGGGAAGAAATAGTATGTCATTGAACATTTGACAAAGAATCGTGCATAAAATTACAAAAGTGGTCTAATGATTTTGATGAAATGTGTTATTTTTTTTTTGCAGGGATAATGATCCATATGGTCCATTCTCCAGTGCTACCAATAGAGACAACAGGGAGCCAAGAGACCTTCCTCCAAGAATGAGAGAACGTTCTCCGCTTAGGGAGAGGGAGAGAGATCGCTATGATGACAGATATAGAGACGGCTATGACAAGTACTACAGAGATGAACCACCACCACGGTAAGTTGTCCCCCCCAAAAAAAAAATTACTTGATTTAAAATTTCATAAAGAAATAATCATTCTTTCTTTATCATGATTGTTATTTTATTTATATATATCAGGGCTTAAATTAATCGAAGGCCATGGAGGCCATGGCCTTGGATGCCCTATACTCTGGCCTTGATGCCCTCCACAAAAAAAGCTCATTTGCCTTGGAGATTTAGGTGCCCTTTTTTTCTTTTCCCCATTCATGCTGTAGTATAAAAATGTGCCCTAGATAAAAATGGCCTTACCCTAAAATCAACAAAATTTAAGGCTTGAAATGTATATGAAAAAACCCTTTAGAAGATTGACCATGTAGACAGGTTTTTTCTCTTTTTCTTACCCACAGATGGTTGAAAATATNGGAATTACCTACATGTAGACATGTATACAAGTAGCTATACTAACACATTATATTTGACATGTCTCTTTGTGACTTATCTGTGCTTTTTTTTTTAATGAAAGTTTGAAAAAAAGAAAGAAATAAAAATGTTATGCAAAGATGTCAGTCAGTAGAGGACAACCATACAACTTTTTTTCTTTGGCCTAATTTATTAGTGCATTACATCAGACCCAGACTAAAATAGTATTACGCTTAATGCAGGATACTAAATTCAATGACCTTTAATCAAAATTCTTCTGTCTTCATGATCCCAGTGTAACTTCTTCATAGCTTTCAGAAATGGCATACATCATAATAATCTTGCAACGATTATATTTTCTTTTGCTCATTGTGTATTCTTTCTCGGTTGCAGACGTGATCTGGACCGATACCCAGACGACCGTTATCCAGACGACCGGAGAGATCCCTACGACCGACCTCCTCTCCCACCACGTGATCGAGAACGAGACCGTGATCTACGCGACAGGGATCTACGTGACCCCCTTCGTGACCCCCTCCGCGACCCGATGCGTGATCCGTTACGTGACCCTCTACGTGATAGGGATCGTGATCCTCTGCGTGACCCCATGCGTGATCCTATGCGTGGTCCCCCACGCGATCGGGATCGTGATCCGCTTCGTGACCCTCTCCGTGACCCCCGGGATGACCCCTATCTCCGTGACGATCCTTACAGGCGTGATGAGAGGCGTGATGATCCATATTACCGAGACATAGATAGGGATCGTGACAGGGATCGCCTGCCACCGTCTGATAGGGACAGGCGCTCATTGGACAGGGAGAGAGATAGAGATGGGTAAGGCTCACCATTATTGTTTGTTGTACAATGTGTAATCTGAAAAGGGAAGCAAAAACATATAGTAATAAGGCTTCCATGCCCCCCTTTCTACACAGCAGAAATGTTTTTTTTTCCAAATGAAAAAAATTAATAGCTGTCTGAATTCATTCAATCGAACTATAATGTAGGTATACAGTTTCTGACCTACGAATTATCTCAAATGTGCTTTTGATTTTGTGTAAGAGTTTTGCCTTAGCTATTTTTGTACATAGTTTGAAGCATTTTTTTTTTTAATTGTTCTGCCCCATTTACTTGAATATTTCCTGTGTACAATTTTTCTCCAAATGGTCTTTGCAGTTGACCAATTTTCTAAGTGATTCTAATATATGTTTCTTTCCAGTAAATCAAATTACATGATATTCCTTCAGTAACAATTAAAAAGCATGGAATCTGGTTTGTCTGTATACCTTTTATTGTCATGTAAGCCTCGGTCAAGCTCCCACCTCCTCACTCATTACCATTGTTGAAAAAAATGAAAATAAAGTTTGTGAATATTCTAGTAAATAAGTGTACAAGTTTATGAGCTGCTGTTTACATTTGCCTCCCTATGATTAAAAACATGATTTATATGTTTAATAATTGCTATGATTTGTGCAGCTCCATCAATGTGCTCTGTTCTGAACATTTCGTTTTGACATAATTTGATCATTGATTTTTGCCACTTATTGTTTTTTAGTTTTTTTATTTTGCAATGTAGAATGGCGTGAAGCTTCCCACTTTGATGTTTAACCGCACCTTCCTACAATTTGAAGAATAAACGCTAAATGAATTTTTTATAAATTTCACTGAAATATTACAGAAGGTCTACATGTACATGGACTTACAAGGGCATTTTTGTAGCATTTATATGGACATAGATAATGAGTATGACTTATTCAAGCTTTTAATGGGGTTTCTAATCATTTGATGAAATATCATCTATAAGAAGGTCCCATTTTCAAGCTTTTCATCACATTGTTTTTTTTTTAGTCATAAATAGCGAGGATTCATACAAGTCAGCAATTTAATAGTGCAGCATTTATCGAACAGATAAAGTGGAAGTGTAGATTTGAAATGGCGGCCATTTTGAGTGGCTCAATATCTGAAAATGTTTAAAATATGCTCAAGTACCTCTGTGGCAAATTTGGTACTTGTATCACAAAATGCATAATCCTTCTGAATTTTGGAGCTAAGCCGCCTCACTACATATTAGGTTGCAGTGTTGCCAATCGTGCATCCCCATGCATGCTTTGTTACCCTTTTGTGTTGCATGAGTGTAACGAGTCGCACCCCCTGGTGTTATCCTCCATAGTCCTTCTTACAGACGGGACCCCTACCGAGACCCCTACTCTAGGGAGAGGAGCGAGACAGCTGTAGACCGACGACCACCCCCATCTGCTCCACCTGCTGCTCCTCCCATGCCAGAGTATGTGCCACCTGTGTCGGGAAAGCCAGTCGATTGTGAGATCCTTGTCCTCAGCAAGCAGCAGACGTAAGTTTCTGTAGTACCAAGTCTTCTAAATTATGGAAACAGCAGTCAAGCACAGAAAGTTTACAAATACAGTCAACTCTCCCAAAGTCAAACTTGTTTGAGTCAAATAAAAATCAATAAGATTATTTAGAACAAATCATTCACGATTCTTCCAAGACAAATTTCTTGTAGTCGAAATGATTTATATGGACTGAAGAGATTTGACTTGGGCAGGGTTACCTCTACTCTGATAGATAAGCAGATCTATCAGTATAAAGATTTGTCTGATGCATAAACTGGTGGTCAATTTTCTTTTTAATTGCACTTTATTTTATGATGGGGTCACATAAATTCGTATCCTTTTTCTAGAGCATTTTTGGATCGTGGTACTTAGCACAATATATCTCCTAAAATACAAAATTATTTTTTAAAATCTTGGCACGAAATGAAACTAGATATTTCAGGCTTCAAATATTTCCAAAAATAAAATTAATCCACGAAAGAATCACGGAGATATCGCGATATCAAAATTCGATTGACGAAACGATCGCATCGCTCCATGCTGGAAAATGGCGAGAATTGTCAACAAATTGTGTCATATTAATTCGTAGGCCCCGTTTTGAACAAGATTTACCATAAAATTGCTTCCATCTAAGATGCAAAATTTACAGTAGCTTGACCACAAAATATCAAGGAATCGAATGGTATGTCTGCTTACTTACAAATTTGATGATTTCTGTCTGAAAATTGGAAGGATTCACGTCAGTGTCGCGAGACCCGTGTTTTTCTGCAAATGCAAGCAAATCTGCCGATCTTTTGGCAATATTTTCATTGTTTTGGGTCCTTTTGCTAAGAAAATTTCCACAATAGGCAAATAAACAACGCTCTTTACGATGGTGATGTCAGATTTGCAATATATCATCGATTTTGTAGAGATTTATAAGATGTACGAATTAATATGATGCGCGAATTAATGTGACAGCACCATACTTCTTCATTATGAGCTTGAACAGTGCTCCATGGAGCTTTAATGACACAATTGCTTCTGTAAGGGCTGCCGTAGAAAATATCTCCCTATTTTATGTTCCCCACTACATGTGGATGCTGGTTCAAAAAATGGTTTTACCAAACTTTTAAAAATTTAAGTCAACTGAAACTTCTCATATTTTTTTCTTTCATGGTCATCGGTCAAAGCCCATATAATGAAAACATGTATTTTGATGTTGAATTTTTTTTTTTTTTGCCAAAGTGGTCTAAAATTGCTTTGATATCAAGTCACCGAAACACAAGCATTTGCACTTGTTGCAATCAGGTTAAAATATTTGTAGAAAAATGGGGTGTGGAGCAAAGAGCAGAGAGAAAGAGTGAAGTTTTAATACTTTTGCCTGATATGATTCCTTACAAATCACAATGCATCAATTGATTGTGTACACTTTATTTCCATTACTATTGCTGTCTCTGTAGTGGGTATGCAGAACTAGTGGAGAGACGTCTGAAAGATCTGGGCATCTCAACTGACATGATGTTTGTCAACCCAGAGGCCTCCATCACTGCTGTTCTAGATGGAGCTACACGCAATGGCGCCCTCTATGCTATCATGGTGTCCAGTCAGCATGAAGTGCATCGCTCTTTGACTCTGAACATCTTGCATGGTACTCCACAAGGTAAGGCATTAATCATTATCGCTTTGAAATCTATTTCTCATATTTATAAAATTAGAAATTTCTTTTGTGTGTATTTCCAGATTGTTCAATTTCAGAGAGTCTGCCTCTTTTCTTTAACTTTATCCATGGTGTGATGTGCCCGATGGTATTGTTACCTGTTACCATTGACAAGTGTGATATGTGGTAGTATGTACATAATGCAGCTTGGGGAAATTATGTTCAAGTCTGCTTTAATCATTTGCAGCTTCTAAATTGCTTTTTAATCTAAATGTACAAGATGTGGAATGTTGAAATTGAGAACAGTTATTAATTAGTAGGGTGCAGTATGGATTGGAATTATAGTGAGGGAAGAATGAAGAAAGCTAATTATGAGTTGTCTCAAGATGTGTGTAGTTTTTACATTTATTACCTGTCCTCGCAAGGCAATGCACTTAGACACATGCGCTCGTATATATTTCTATGCTAAGCGGGCACATGCTTTTGTTGGGCTTATACTGATTGGTTATTGTAAAACATCTGATTATCTTCGTTGGAAGGAGAGAGTGTTATGATGTGAAACTCAGTGACAGTTGGAAGAAGAGAAATGCTGACTTGTATGTAATGAATGATTGTGATATATAGTTTGATACAGGAGTTCTTTATTTGGTGTGCGCTACATGTAAATATTTGAGGAATTGTCGCGATTGTCTGCATGCAAGACTAAAAATGCGTTCACAGTAGGACGACTTTCTAAAACGATTGAACATGCACCACAGATTTATCTTTTGTCTCTAATGATACTGAAAGTGAGGTGTGGAAGAGATAAATAATAAAAGAAAGGGACATTATTAGTGGAAGTATGAATATAAAGAAAGTGGGAGAGGCACTTAGGTGTGTAGATAATCATTATCATAATTCATTCTCTCAAATTGCTTTCTATTAACTAGAGTGTAATTTATTGTCATACATTTACTGTGATGCATGCACATTCCTTTTGAACTTCTGGAGGGAAAAGAGGGAAAGTGCCAAATATGTGTGGATGAATAGTGAGGTTATAATATTTGTTTCATTTTCCCCATTTCCAGAGCTACCTTCCCTTCGCTTCTGAATATATACGGAATGAATAGACTCGTAATACAGTTGCACAATACTTAGGTTAGATGAGATTTCTTTTGCCCTGTAAATGCATATCTGTAAACTGTTAAGGACTCCTCACTTTATCAGATGTCCTAGAGCAAGCAAAGTAGTGGTTTGAAGCTCACTACCAGCGCAGTATGTGCGAACTGGGGAAAAAGATCAATATCAATTGGTAGGTCAGCGTTTTATGTTCTGCGTGAATGAAACTTATATTTTGATTTTATTTTCATTGGTGCAAAAAGTGCACACTGTTGCTGTTGTGCAGTACACTCCACATACAGTCACTAACTTTTCTAATTGTCCTTTTTTTCAAAGATGTCATTGATGATGGATGTCGCAGCATTTTCAAGTTCACAAAATATATACACTTTCTCGTATTTTGTTTGTAATATTGATGCAGATATAAAAATGTAATACATGTATATTTTCTTTCTACAGAGCTATCAAATCTACATGAGCAGAGATATATTTACATGTTTATTCTTTCCTTAAAATACCTCACTGTCTCTTTTGATCACTTTTGCCTCCTAATTACCTTGTCAATTCATATTCCCATACTTTCATTGACTAGAGCAAATTACATAACACTTCTTTGTTATTTCTTCTTTTTCACTTAACCTTCCCTTCAAATCTTTTACAGTAATTGTTTAAAATATATATGTTGAAATATGACAAACAGTCTGGTTTTCATGTTCTCAAAACTTGAATATATGCATGCTCAAATCTTGTAATGATTATGTTATCTAATATAAATTACTACATGTATTTTCTATCTAGGTGCCATTTAGGTGAACATAAAGCTGAATACATCGTATGAGTGTGTGAATAATTTGTGAATATGAAAATTCTAGTTGCTGTAGTTATAAATTATTACTTCAAATGTGAATTTATTGAGACAGAGGTTTTTAGTTCTACAGTGTATTATATTTGGTACAAGGTTTATTTTTTTTATTTTTTAGTGTGTGTTTACAATGGTCTCTGAATACGTTTATAAGAATATTAATTCCTGTGTGCCCATTCTGAATCTGAAAAACTTTGAATGTGCGTGTGAGAAATTTTAAAATGCAGTGTGTATTTGGTTTGAAGATGTATTGTCTGAAAAAAAATTGGAAGTTCTCTGTGTGTGATCAATATAATTTATCACAATAATATATAATGAATAAAAGAATTATAATATAATATAATACTAATCCATTGAGTTTTCAGAGAAAATGATACGTACAAGTCTTTATGATGCATCAAACAAAGTGAAGAAATTGAAGTATACCCAAGAGCATAGCAAAAAACTTAGACATTTTATATTTTGTAAACGTGATATGAAGTAACTTAAATTACACACAATGTTATATTTAAATGTTGTTACATTACTACATGTTAATACGTTTACATTCACTCAAGATTACATTTTCAACAAGTAACTTTATACAAAGGTTTTGAATATATTCAGTGTGAGTGCTGTACATATGGCAAGTGGGAGTGAATTCCAGAGTGTGGATTGGATGTATGTGAAGGACTTATGGGTATTGCGGTGTATTCTGGAGTGAGAAACTTGGAGAAGATGAGTTGGTTCTGTCACCCAAGAGATGAAGGAATTCAGAGAGGTAGGAAGTAGATGAGTTGGAGAGGAGAGGAATTTAGAACATAATGCATTGAAATATCCTGAGAAGCGTATTCATCTGCTAAAAATAAAAAATAATTCTCCATGTTTGTTATGTTCGTTGATACCCATCATTGATGCTGAGTAAATTCATGTTTGTCTCGTATATTCTTGTCACTTTATCAAATGAATCGATTAGGTTTGTCTTTTCTAAGGTGTGGTGAGATGTGAATGAGAAGGATGAAAAGGAGTGGTTAAAATGAATTTTAATCGCATATATTGATGTACCCTTTACATTTAATTTACTGTCAAGCCAGAGATTTTTTGTGTGTGTCAAACTTTGACAAGTTTTTCATGTCCTTGCGCTAGCATATTTCTGTTGTGTTCAGATTTCTTCCTGCAGAAGCGACCAACACAAATACAGTTGCTATGATATACACAAAAAACGCACTCATTTTGAAGAAAAAAATGTAGAAATCATTGTATTGCACAATCAGAAAGTATTATTTGATGCTGACATTCATGGTTACTTAAACAGTCTTTTTTTTTTCAGGTGGAATTATATTCAGAAGAATGAGCGAGGACAAATTATATTTAATGGTTAATTTTATCTTATTTACAGGAATTCAACGGATATTTTTACAGATCTATGCTTTCTTGAACGAGTTGACTTTATCCTAGGTTTCGGATGTGTATTTCAATTGGTCATTATTCTTTTCTTTCCAGGACTCCAATTATTCTGTAGGCATTCAGGAAGGGAATTACTTTGCAAATTGTTCAGGCTTTCTTAATAAATATATGTATTAAACAAGTGAATTTATGTTGATTAAAGTAAGCGTGTGGGTAAGAGAGGAAATAAAGGAGGATGTTTACTTTGTGTTTTATCAAGAATTAAAAAGTTTACGTCAGCACACATGTACAATAAATCCAGTCCATTTTACCTAAATTTCTATAAATTAGAATCTTCAACCCTTCCAGATTCTTCTCAAAATTTGTTCATTTGTAATGCATTTTGTTGTTGATTTTGACCGTGTATGTATGCTCAAAAGTCTGTATATTCATAAATGTTTTTAAAAGGGAAAAATGTTTTAGACTGAAGTAAAATGGTTCTTCAGGTCAACCTCTGAATCAACACACATACGGAAAAATAGATTAATTTCCGTATTATAATGTAAGTCATTTTTCAAATTTATTTAAACATACATGTACACAATGGTTTGGCACCATTTTGACTTTTCAGTTTGTTAATCAAAATAAAAGTGATAATGATATAGATTAATTCTATGGCGCTAAAACAGAGTACCGTAGCGCTTTACAATTTAACAAGTAAAAGAAATTTTGGAAACATACATGTATCTTGCATCTAAAGGTGATATAGTTCCAAAGATACATCATTTTCATACAAGTGGAAAAATCTTCATGATGTAAGGGAACATAGAGTAAATTTGTCTAAATCCTATTGAACTGGATGTCTTCAACTCCAAACTTGTTGGTAATGTAAATATTAAGAGAGACTCCATGATTTATAAGTCATCACAGCTATACATGTGCTGAATGTATGCATGGTCTCTTATTCAGATTTCGGAGTTGCTCCATTTTATAAAGTGAGAACTGTTGGTGTGTATGTCAGGCGAACCTCTAGAACTGGGCCTTTGGAGCATCCACTGTGATGGATAATGGTGAAGCACTCTTATTGATTAGAATAATTGTAACTGATTGTTATCTTTTGTAATTACTCAATTGAACTGAAATCCGAAAATTGCAAGTGATATTATCCAAATAAAACT
This sequence comes from Temnopleurus reevesii, assembly GCA_036244855.1. Taxonomy (NCBI): domain Eukaryota; kingdom Metazoa; phylum Echinodermata; class Echinoidea; order Temnopleuroida; family Temnopleuridae; genus Temnopleurus; species Temnopleurus reevesii. The sequence continues at coordinate 136,929 of BQKZ01000405.1, forward strand.
TTGACCTAAGTTTTTTTTTTTATTGTATAATGCTGTCTCTTTGAACAGATGCAAGAGTTGGAAAGGTTTTTTTTTTCTTTTGCTGTTGTATTGAACATCAAATTGAATGAACGTGCATATTCAATTTTTGTGTAAACCACTATAAAAGTGTGTCCTTTACTGATTTGATTGCTCTTTGTTCTTTCTTTATATCCATTTATACGATAAAGGGTATCTCAAGATGTGCCCCACTCTCTTGCCCTGCTAACCTCCCCCACAATATGCAATTTTCTCTTCGATTTTAGAACACAGGAACATGCCCCAAGATGATGCCATGAACCTCATTGCCCGCAACTACGATCGCTACATCCAAGATCTGCGAGATAAGCGTGGCTCCGTTGCCTCAGGCACAGTGTCATCTAAAGCCGGTGCTGACGGCCAGGCAGGAGTAGAGCTGACCCTGACACAGCTATTCAGCCTGCTTGCCGATGGTCGTCAGTTGACGCTGGCTGAGGTAGACCGTGTCCTCACATTCCTTGAAGAGATGCGTAATCGCATGGCAGAAGATCAGGGTGCTCCTGCTAGGAAGAAGGAGAAGCCAGGTAGGTTTCTTCACTGAGAATGTATAAAAGCAACAGTATTTGACATATGAAACTTGGATAACATTTCATTACCCCTGATTTGGAGTATAAGAGGCAAAGGAATCAAAATGTTAATACTACCTTTTAAAAATCTTTGAGTCTGATATAATTGAAAAAAATCAGATAAATAGATTCCTAATTTCTGCTTGACTGAAGCAAAGGGAAACTTCAATCAATTATAGAAGCCAGATCTTTGTTGATACAGTGAGTCAGACTGAAAATATCTCTACATGCAACATTGACATTATAGATACTTTGTAATTAGTCATCTGAGAGCTACAAATCTCTTACGACTTTACCAAAAGATTTTGGAGAATTGTGGGGAAAAGTGCAGGTTATGGTACCTGGACGTGATGTTTTGATTTTTTAATAATTATAAGAATATTCAAATTCTCAGAAATATGTGGTATTTGCCAGAGAGATACACAAACACTGATGATAAATACACATTATTCACAATATTCAAAGAATAATATTCAATGAAAATGAAATTTCTTTTGACATGCAATGTGTGGAAGAATATTTATTATGATAGAATGGATGAAAGTACATCTAATTATCAAGATAATTGTTGTCAATGTCCTTCTTATTGGTGGATTATATGGGCCCTTGATATGATGGTTCTGTTGTATTCCTATTTTTCAGCGGCTCCTGTTGCCAAATCTACAAAACCTGCAGAAGAGAGTCCCAAGCAAGACGATCTTCAAGCCAAGATCCTGAGTCTCATAGGCTCTAGCGTGTCTCCTGCAAGTGTTGCAGCTGCTGTGTCCAAGGTCACCTCAATGTCTACAGCTACAATCAAGGCTCAGACCCCGCAGCGAGCTCCTGTGGCTAATATTGTCAGCAAGGCTGGTTCTGGTCTCCTGGCGACACCAACTTCCAAGTCTGTCCTCCCACAGGTGAAACCTCCCAGCACTGCTCCACCTGCCCAGAAGCCTGCAGCAGCAGCAGCTACCAACCCACTCAACCTGGACAACCCAAATGTCAAGAAGGCCTTGGACAACCTCATCCAGACTGGACCCAATCTCCTACGAGGGATCAGTGCGCCACAAGCTGCTCCACCTAGTGTATCACCTGCAGCCAACGTCATGTCTGCGCAAAGAAATACGACTCCCCAGGCGCAGATGAATCCCCATGCGCAGATGAACCCCCATGCGCAGATGAACCCCAATGCGATGACCGAGGAGCAGATCGCGCGTGCTCAAGCCGAAGCGATCCGTACCATGCACCAGATGAAGGCAGGTGGACCGAATATCCCACCCAGTATGCAGCAGAATATCCAGATGGCTGCTGCCTCGAGCCTCATGGCTGCAGGTATCAATCCTAACCAGCTGGGTCCTGGTGGCATGACCCCTCAGCAGCTTCAGGCCCTACAAGCCCATAGCATGGCCTACAGCATGAGAGGACAACCCCCTCCACCACCTGTTGGCCCACCACCTGGTCGACACATGTATTAGGGGGGAACGGTTGCACCTAACTGCAGCGTGGATCCCATATATGTATAAAGCTGTTGATTTACCTCCTCACAGTAAACATTATGGAGTACCATTGTAAATTAATGTAGTTGCAATTTCCTACCTGTATGATCATCGTTTTCCAGTGTTGCATTTAGTAGTGAATATGTACAAAAATTGTACATATTTTTAACTTACATGCTAAGGAAATCCAAAACCAAAAAGGGAATCATGCTTTTATCTCTGTAAAATCGACTCTCTTCTTATTATTTCCACTCAATTTACGGTGGGCTATAAATCATCTTCATTTTTTTTTGTTTCTTTAATCGAGCAGACGATGAAATAAAAAGTAATTTCCTTATAAAATTTGAATTCTTGTTTATTTGACATGTACAAAGAATAGCATATTCCATCATGCATGAATTAATTAAGTACTCCGTATAAGTGTGTTAAATTGTAAATAGATCAACAAGCTGTTGTAAGGAATTTTCATTGTAAATATTGCTCTTAGATACGAAGAATGTGCTTTTCCTGTAGGCAATCACTGCATACATCAAAATGCAACATATGTTAGCCATACATTCACTTTGATGACTGTGTTACATCTCGATCGTGTATCTTATTTCACTTTGAAAGTATGACGTACTAATGCTGGTTCACAATGATTACATAATTCATGGTAAGACACGATTTGTGAAATTATCTGCTGTAACAAAATCAAGAGAATCATTTACTATGGTCAATTATGCAATCTCAATTCAGTAGATTGATACAAATTATATATCCTGTATTGTTTCATCTGTTTATTCAAGCTTGACTGTATGTGTTTGTGCTTTACAGGAGTATTTTGTAATGTTGATATCTCTATCTGAGAATTTTCAGGTAATGTGGCTGATTCATTCCGCCTGTTTTAGTTATTCTCAAGGATTTGTTGAAAAAGTGAAGGAAATCTCCAAGGATTTCTGACTTTCATGGTATATTTGTTAAATATTTTGAACAGCTCCAGTTTTGGAAGCCAAAAATATGTAGATTTAGAGAATATGAATGCAGCTTGGAAAAAAGCATAATGTTAACCATTTTCTTACTTGTGCAGATACAATGTTAGTACATTAATTTCTTTTAAAAGTCACCTGCCTGATTATACATACTGCTTATGACTTGCACAAAAGATTATGTTGGTAAAATTAAAGTGTTTTTGTATTGTTATGTAGCGATAATAAAGTCCCATCTTAACCCAGTTACTGACAGAAAATTGTGACTATTCAAACTTTGTTATTGGTGCTAGTTTGTATGCGGTGGTATATGTATGTTCTCCACGATGGTGCTGATGATGCTGGTGATGTTGGTGATAATGGCGATAATGGTGACAATTATTGTTGTCATGAATAAATGAATGATCAAAATATACAATTTTTCTTCAAATAATCATTTACCATCATGAAGTCTAAATCATTTAAATCATTTGCATCATATGTGATGAATTCACCCTCTTCATCGTGGGGTGATGAGCGTAGAAAGAACTGCAATTTTTGCATAACAATAAGTGAGATCAGTCAGATTTGTGAAATGTTTGCCATAAAACTACATGCTGCGTCGGCTCGATTTTTAATCAAATAAAAATGTTCTATTCTTATCATGAAATAGTATAACTATAACCTGTCAGTTCATTCAGAAAACTTCATTTCGAACAACGAGATATAGATTGACGGCAAAAATATGATGTAAACCAATCTTGCGCAATGTGTAACATATAAACTTATCTCTGCTTTCTGCAGTCATGTCTTTCTCCTTTGTCTTTCTCTTCACTCTTATAACAGACGAACCACTTTCACATGAAGGAGAAGTCATCGTTTCAACTATCATCGTTTCAACTATCATCGTTTCACCTATTACTTTGAGCATTTTTTTTTTCATTCATAGGTCTCTTCTGCTACCAGTAAAGTTCAACGTGTTTTCACGAAGTTTAGGTCATTTTTTTTTTATAAATTGTATTCTTTCTGTATAAATTCGTTTTATACTGTCAGAAATGCAACGATAAATGATAGCATCAGTGATAACTTACCCCTCCGTTCGTATACTGTGGGACCAGCCATTAACTTTTAAAATAAATCAACTGTTTTTAAAATAGAATACATCTCAACTGTTAATTTCATTTACAAATCATGTGACATGATATTATGTTTGATCAAGACACAACGTGATGATTTTGAGCGGTGTTAAGCATCGTTATTTTCAACTTTAATCGATTGCGTGGTATGCTTCTCGATTATATCAAGCATATTCTATTATCTCTCGATTACTAGCCTAGTCACTTCAAAGCAAAGGGATAATTTTACCTGCCTGTATAAAAATGCTAGGAGAAAACGATAAACAATGATATCGTTTCTTTCATGTAATTGTGTGTTTGTTAATGTGTACATAATGTATTTCGTATTATACAGGGCCCCCAGGAAGAACAGCACTTCGATTACTAATGGGGCTACCCTGTTGAAATAAAACGTAATAAATAAATAAATAAAATAAATAAATAAGGTTTGAAACGAAAGCTTCGATTCGACCATACTCGTTTTTCATGTCGGTTCGTACAGTTACATTTCAACGAATTCTCTCGACCAATGAAAAAAAAAAACCCGCAAGACAAAGGGAGAAATGGTGTGTAAAACAGCATCGTATCCAATCATTGAATTGAAATCGAATCCCTTTATGTTTTGTCCGAGACTCGTCTTTGATCGCTATCGATATCGTTTCCCTCGTATGGTCTGATGAGCATGATCTTAGCTGATTAGATAGATCCATGGTTTGATGTAGTGAAGCTACACTGCGCTATCTGCATCACAAATTTCCCACCCGAAACGTATAACGGATAAGATGCGGCAAAGCGAAATCCTCTTCAGATAAACCAAAGCACTGGCAAACATTTCACGAAAACTGACTGACTGCTCTTATAATATTGGCGGCTCGAAGTTTGTAGTTTCGACTGCGATGCTTTTTTTTGCAAACAAATGTGTGTGTTTTTTTTAAAAGAAATATCGAAGTCTGCCTTATTCCATCATCAAGTAACAGAATTCATATTCATCTGCTCCACGTATGAACAAAAGTGTATTTGTGTTTCTGACGATGCTGATGATGTTGTCACGTTTATGGGCAATTTTGTGAAAGTGTCACGTCCGTTATACGCAAAAAGCGAATATCTTTACGACCACATGTCCATGAATTCATCAAAATCCAATATGTATGAAATATAGTATCTCTGACATACATTTACATATTAAATTTCGAGGAATCCCATCAAAGCATGCTGTTAACGTAACGGATTTGACAAAACCGTGGAACTGCCCTTGTATTACCGTTATGTTACCCTTATATTAGTGGAAATGTATTGAGGTATGATCGTGTTGGGCATGGTTATGGGCGCGGGTGTGATGGTGAGGGTGGTGATGAAAGTGATGGTAGCGATGATGCGGTGGTGGTGGTGGTGGTTGTGGCGATGGTGGTATTGATGGATACATTGATCATCGTGTACACCATGAATATCGTGACAGTGAGATGAAGATAGAGCGGGCGTTTTGAGTGTTGATGGAGGATGAGATGGTAGTAGTAATAATGGTGGTGGTGGTGGTGGTGGTGGTGGTGGTGATGATGGGCAAATGTGCGGTTGGGTGCTGTTAATGTTTATGATGTTTACGACCATGATGATGGTGATAATGATTTATGATACTTTTGTGGTGATGATGTTATTCTTGCTCTTGATATTAATGATGATGGTGATGATGGTGGTGGTGGTTGTGGTGGTAATTATGGTTGTGGTGATCATGATGATAATGGTGATGGTGGTAATAGCGTTAATGGCGGTGGTGGTGGTGGTGATGACGATGATGAGGATGATGATGATGGTGATGATGATGATGATGATGATGGTGATGGTGATGGTGATGATGATGATGATGACGGTGATGATGATGATGATGATGATGATAAAGACTTTGTGTGTTGGGCATTGCTAAACGCATTCATCATGTTCATGTACACGAGTTCATGTGCACAGTGGTTGCTACTTTTGGACTGCACTTAAAGAGCAAGCAATTTAAGCACCATATGCGGGAAGTTTCGAACATGAAATAGCCCTATTGTGGCCAAGTGCTAAAATAGAACATTTTCTATAACTTTCTACGAGCAGTCCAAGTAGCACTTAGATGTAGCTGAATTTGATTGAAATATTTTTTGTTGATAAAATACGTCTAAAATAGAGCACAAAGGCCGAAACAAATTTTCAATTCAATTCAATTCAATTCAATTCAATGTTTTTATTGCTATGGTGAAAATGAATTGAATTGAAAAAAAAAATTAATTGAATTGAATTTGATTGAAATATTTTTTGTTGATAAAATACGTCTAAAATAGAGCCCAAAGGCTGAAACAAATTTGATTTACAATATGAATAAATAAATGAAATAAAATGTACATTACTCAAATACATATTAAACAATGAATATTTCAGTTTGTATAATGAAAAACCCGGAAAAGAGGAAATATAAAGAGAAAGGGCTGATAGAATAGAAATTGAAAAAATTAGTTACTAAATTAAACACAAAGTATGTTAGCGCCCTCTTGACATGATGTAAGAGCTATTTTTCGCTTATCAGAGAAAGTAAGAGAAAATAAAAAGCATTTATAAATAATATACATCGATTTTTTTTTTAACAGTGAATTTTGACCCTTCTCTGAGAAAATGGAATTTACAAGAGAGATTTATCGATCAAAATTGATTTTGAGGTGTAATAAATAAAATGTGATTTTTTTTTGTCGTCTCGGCTGCCTAGCGGAATCGAGACATAGTCGCCGCTTTTTCCGACGGTGACGGCGGCGTGAACAATTTAGAATTGCTCTAAATAAAAAAAAAAACGCCTTCCATTTGGTAGCCTTAATAGTGTAGAGCAATTCTCCGGTCATCATCGAGGTCAAAGGTCATCTGAGATCAAATTTTCAAAATCTTATCCTGAAAACTCAACCTTGGCTGTTATTTCAAAATCCCTAGCCCGATTTTCATCAAACTTGAACCATCTTTATAGAAATATGTCAAAAGTCATATTGCTACAATTTACAAATTGCGCAATGCAGGCGAGACTGCCAGGCGGTGTTTCACCTGTTTATGGATTGATTGCGTTGCAATTGTTTTTATTTCCGTTCTCTTCAGCTTATCCCCGTAAAAATATGCGGAATACATGTATCTGAAAAAAAAAATGATTGAAGCGACTTCATTTCGAAGTTAAATTTTCCGCCAAAGCAAAGATTACCGAAACCTCTTCTTTTCTCAGTGGTTTTACGAAAATGCATCTAAACACGGGGCTACAGCATGGGCAGAAATAATACCAGACATATCAGCAACTATTTGTCGCTGTGGCGGCTTCATGCGAAGATCCCGGTTAGTAAAACCACTCACGATTTGCTTGAATAAAAGTTTTAAATCTGAGTCTTTCTCGTCAGCCTCCTAACGGTTCAAGACCTGTCTATGCCACTCCCAAGCGGTATTCAACATTCGAAAGGATACCGTAGGGTTTGTGTTTGAATCCAAATAAAATGATTTAACCTTGTCAAAAAATTACTCACCACTGATAATAATGATTGTGTTTCAAGAACCATCAAAGACTCTGTTGTGCTTTGTCGTGCTTTGGATGAAAGTCGCAGTCGGCCCCACGTACGAAACGGTTCAATCAAGTGCGCCACGCAGCGGGAACGCCATTCCTTCTTGTGGCGTTTGTTGTCGTAGAGCCTTTTGCATGAGATCGTCTTAAACAACGAAGACATACGAACGTCTTCTGTGTGAGCACTCATAGCCGTCGGATATCGACTTACGACGGTTTCATGCAACAGTTTCAATGAAATGCGGAATATCGTCGACCCTCAAAGAATTGTCGGTCACGTACGGACGTGGGCGAAGAAGAAAGAGACAGGTATGCTGAGAAATTTTTGTAAAATCAGACATGATGAGAGGCGACATATTTCAAGGCGTGCCTCGGACCGTCTGCGTCGCTCGTGCGTACACCTGTATAGGTGAGACAATCAACCTGATCGCGTTGTTGGCGACGGTTGCCATGAGGTTGTGAAAACACAAATACTTTTCGACTCTCAAAGTTACCCTATCACATACACTTGCCCGATGAGTCTTCCATGACACTCGAATTGTTTCCCTTCATCTTTTATTTTTATGATCTATAGTCGAATCCTGATCTACAGTCGGATAGGGCAAGAAAACAAAGTCTGTTGTGATCACCATTTAAACGTGAATGACCTATAATTCGGATTGATAAGAAGCACAGAACAAACGTATAAATATTTTGTTACTGTTAAGTCGCAAACAGAGAGTATAAAGAAACTTTGTTGATACTCTATGGTCACAAATATTGAAAAGCGTCAAGCTGTACCTCGTTAATCCGATAAAGTTATGAAAAATATGAGCCTGCTGCTTGGAAATAAGTATTATTCATTCGACCTAATGGTACCGAAAATGACCCGTTATAAAAAAAAAAAATAAAATCAAACAAAATAAAAGAAAACCCTATCACCTGAATTTTCATTTAACATGACGTTTCTCCTGTCTATATCATGGAACATACGCCTTCGGACAAGCATTCTACGACAGCGAACCCACCTTGACAAAAGAGTTTCATTGAAGTTTTGAGTTCATTATACTAGTGGGAATGTACAGATGTACTAGTAATTAGGCAAAGAACTTTTTAAAAAAAACCATGGAACACGATTAATTCGGACGCCAATTCAATGGTCCTTTTTAATGATATTGATATCGGAACCGACTTGTGATTGTCCGCACAGTTCATACATGACGTACTGATCTATTGTCCCATGACACACTTAATCATTCGAAAATGTTTCTAATTCTGTTTGGCAATATACTGCCCATACAACCATTGGTGAAAATGCTTCCAACCTATTGTGATAATTTATTCACGTTGGTAAAAGTTTTCTCCAATTGGAAAACAAAAAGTGATAAAGGCGAATGTTGGTAATGTCTGAACCAATGCATGTGGAGAGCACGTTGCCCGACCTTTTGAGTGTAATTTCAGTTTTTTTTTGTTGTCTCGCCTGCGTAGCAGAATCGTCGAGACATAGGCGCCGCTTTTTCCGACGGCGACGGCGTCAACAATTTAGAATTGCTATAAATCAAAAACCCCTTGCCCGATTTTCATCAAACTTGCACAATAGGTCCATTGGGTAGCCCAAATAGTGCAGAGCAA